>VWZO01013309.1:1774326-2059827 GCA_013396975.1 Bucco capensis
GCTCCTTCGGCGCGGCGGCACCAAAGGTGTTGGGGAGGGGGACGGTGTACGTGAGTGAACTTCAGAGTTACTTAGAGAGACAGTCAGGGATCTTGCCTGGCTGCCGGGGGTATTGGTCCCTCTTTGCGTTTTGCCCTTTTCAATCGCAACACAGCCGCCCATGCTCCCGGCACATCTAAACGCTGGCAAAATGGGTCGGAAAAATCTTTCTGGTGGCATCTCTGCTCCCGAGAGGGGCTTCTCTGTGGGAAGCCTCACGGAATGCAGGTCTCCCCTCCTTGTCCAGGCAGGCGTTGCGTAAGCCCCAGCGGCTGACAAGCCAGGTGGGGGCTGCTGTGCCCAACACTCCCGAAGTGTGGCTGCGTGCCGAGAGCGGGCAGCTTACTGGGATGTCATGGGACACGCTACTGCTGAAGCAGGGTGTTAATTTCATAACCAGTCTTGTATTTTTATCGCTGTGCATTTATCTCGTATCTTTCATCAAATAAACGGGTTTCTTCTTTCTGTAACTACACCTGTACGAAGAGACTGTTGTGAGGCTTGATTGCTTTTCTGTTACTGCCTGGGATCTGTTAATGGTCAGCAGCTGCTGAAAGTGATTGCTGTCTGAGCAGCTTCATGCCATAAAGTTCTTTAGCCTCACCTAATTCTGGTTACTTCCTGGCTGCAAACCCCAGCGGAGGCAGCCACACCATCAGTAACTAGTACTCTGGCATGCTTAGGCATGAGCACTTTTAACGGGGAGGCTAGAAAATACAGAGCTGTTACATATTTTGTCTCTGCAAGAAAAGAGTGACCCTAGCTCCAGGTAAATTAGCTGAAGAATCTCCCCTGACACGGAGATTTTTTTTTTTTTAATGTGCTGTCAGTTTACAGCTGAGTTAGCTTAGTAATGATTTGAGTCTCTGCATGTGGTAGAGCTTAAAACTGATGTAATTAAACACTCTTGATAGCTGAAGTTTTATGTAAGACTTCATGAATGCAGAAAGACTTCCCTACAAGGGCTGGTGGGCTCACTGGTGAGTGTGAAGTTTGGGATGGTCCATACTAGACTCTATAAGGTAAGTGATGTGAAAAGTGAAATCTACTGAACACTGAAAGAACATTACATCAGTAATGTATCTCTACCTCAACAGTTTTCCTAGCACATGTCATTTAGGGGCAAGTTGCCTATTGCAGGTAAAGGCAGATTCTGTAGGTGGGCTGTTGAAGTAGCTACTAATAAGACAAGTTTGCTGATATATCTGTTCTCAGTACAGAACATGTGGGATTTGCAATAAATGTTGGAGATGTTTTCTACTCTGGTTATACATTTTTATATTCATTTCATTAGCTTTTGGTATCTTGCAGTTTTAGAGGCAGGTATTAAGATCTGTTTATAATGTGTTGTTCTCTAGATTATCTACAAGTGTGTTAAAGACATGGGTACTCTCGGAGTTTTCTGCATGGTGGGTATTTGTAAGGATTTCATAATAAATGCTTGTAGGAGGAAATATTGCAGGTTTTTCCTCTTTTTCCTCCTGCCAGACCTTCATCTAGGCAAGCACAACAAATCCTGACCCATTAGTTATAAAAGCCTTTTCCTAAGTATCTCTTGGTGCACGTTACTCATTCTACTTGACTTAGATTATGTGCAAGAAAGTGTATTTTCTTTGCCTTCTTGAATTTCCACACCTTTTCCTTTAGAGCTGGTTTCCTACAAATAGTGTGCACTCCCTCATTCTTTCATAATGAGAACAGTTTGAGTAGATAGAAGAGTAGGAAACTTCCACAAAGACCCTCCACTGAGATCTCCACACCCTACATCCCCCAGGCTCCTTAAATTGCTACCAGTTCTCTCAGTAAATTATGGCGCTGCAATACATTTGTAAATGTCTATATTCTATACAGGAAAATCTATTTATGTTGGCATTTGGACTCCCTTATCCACTAGTACAATAGAAGTTATTCAAGGCTTCATGCAGACTTTCCAACAGCTCATTTAGGATTCTCTGTGCAGGTGCATTACATTGACATACACCCATGCATCTCTATTTATACATGGCGGGGGGAGGAAGGAAACCAAACCAAAACAGTTGGAACTTGCTTAAAATAATGAAGTTTCATGAAAATGCATATAAAATAAATATTCTATTGGTAGCAACTGAAAGAATGAAATGAGTGGCTGAAAGAGAAGTCAAGGTATTGTCTGGGGGGGGGGGAGAAGAAAAATATTTCCTGTAGCAATTTGGTGTTAATCACTCCCTCTTAGGAGACTATGGTTTACCTGAGTCTGGCTTAAAGTATTTTCTCTTTCCTGTCCTTTTTTGTTTGTTGAGCAACAGCAACTGCTTTCTTTTTAATGCCGACCTGTTTAGCTAATGACATAGTTGTTGCACACAAATAACTTGTTAGTTTCTCTAGAACTGTACAAAACCCATGAGTAACACAGTTCAGAAAACTATGGTTTGTACTGTTGTGGCCAGTGACTTATAATGTAGGAACTGCTGTATGAAATGTGTAATGGTTTTGTGTAGTAAGTATCAAGGTAGACATTTGTCCCCCATGTCAAACCATCAGGAGGAGAAAACTGCTTTAAATAGCCCAGGTGTGCCTCAAAGGGAGCTCAAAAACTCCCTCAACCTTGCCATGTCTGGTTGTCTGCACCAAAAGCTCATCATCCCATTACGAGCAGATGTTTGCTTGCTGTTTTCTTTCTAGTAATATACTGTAATTGCGTATACATCCATAGTGGGGATATGCCACTTAGTTGTGCTTGTGCATGAGCTAATGGCTTTAAAGTGTGTCTGGTTCTGTGTGTGTGTGCTGCCAACACACGGCCCTTAAGTGGATCTTAATTTGCAGATGGGGAGCCTGCCCTGCCTGATCAACTGAGGAGGGTGCTGCTGCTGCTGCTGCCTGACCTCAGCTGGGCTGGTGGCTACCACTGGTCCTGCTGGAAGTGCAGAGCTGGTGAGGGAGGGAAAGGGCTGCTCTCGGTGTCGATCCCTTGATGAGCGATATCTTCCAGAGCTGATCCCTGTGCAGACTGAATGAAAGCTCAGAGAAATAGTCTCCATTTTTAGCCTCACAGGCTTACTGACTTAATGGTTGGATGCTAACACCAGAATGCCAACAGCTAGGCAGTAATTTTTAGGGCTGATATTTCCCTCCCCCCCTCAAATATAGGATTGAATATTTAAAGGTGTTTTGGCTTTTCTGCTTAAAATCTAAACTTACAAAATGAAAAATGTTTTCATAAACTGATAGAACCAAAAGTTTCCCACCCCACTGTGAAGGAATTGGCAAAAGGAAAAAAATCCTTAATTAAATATTTACCCCTGTCAGAAAGAAATTCTTTCTACAGATTGGTTCTTGGAGTATTATTTACCCCCTGCATTTCTAGACCTGGCAGAATATTTACAAGACATTGTGACACAATCCTAGTAGGTAAATGTTTCTTTCCTTTTAATTTTTACTGTTTTGTCATTGCAAAAATCTGTGAGGAACCTCATGGTCTCATTTAGCTAGAGTAGGTATTAAAGTAGCTTTCCCAAAGTAATTCTTGAAATAAAGAGAAATTCAGATTATACTAAAGAGACTCTCAATAAGAGTATTTCAGCAATAAAAAGCTATGGCTAGAGAAAACCTTGGAAATAAAGCACTGCCTGGCAGGTTTCCTGCAGGTGTTTGCAGCTCTAAAAACTTACCTGAAATGCAATCTTGTTATTTAATTGTTTAAACTTACAGAAATAGTAAAAGATATAAAAAAACACAAACAAAAATAATCCAACAAACCAACAGAAAACAAAACCCCCAAAACTCAGGAAACCAAATCCACAACCACAACCTAAAAAGCAAGCCAACTGAAGCCACCAATAATGCAGATGGGTTTAAATTTATTTAAAATACTATTTAGAAATCCAGAGAATCTTGATTAGTGGCATTGGAAATACAGCTTACAACTTGCAACTTTATTTTTAACGGCCCTCTTATGAGAGCTCAACTAGCTTTTGGCAAACATTCGTCTTTAGGAAATAGTTTTTCTAGAGAAATATAGTTTAACTTTGACCAAATGGAAGAATCCTGCCTGATGCAGTGGGCTGGCTTTGGGATTCTTACTTGTACATGGCTCAGGGATTTCCAAAAGTGGGGCTCTAAGGAAGCATCTCGGAGTCCTGTGTCGCTAACAGCAGTGGGTCGGTCACTTGGTTCTCATGCTTTGTCTTTGGCTGATGTGGCTTGCCTGAGCAGAGAACCATGCCTTTCACTTTTAGTAATGGAACTTGCCGTGTCAGCTGGCTGTGCAGTTCCACTCAGAAATGTCACTGTCTGAGATAGGCAGTTTGAGTTTCCTTGGTTGATGTTTCTCTCTGCCTTGCCAAACAGATCTGTTCGGGATGTGCATTGTGTGCTTTCCCGACGCATCCTCTGTGAGCAGAAGCCAAGAATCAAGCTGGCCTCTTCTCCCGCACCATCAGCAAGAACTGCCTGTCCATTGTGGTGAAAAGTAGCTGGAGTTAGAGTTTTGTTAGTGCATCTGAAGGCGAAAAAGTACAGCAGAGAAATCCTGGGAAATCCCTGATTACACAAGCCTCATCACTGCTGGATGAGCGTTTAAGTACCTGAACTACAGATGGGGTCTTAGACCAAAATAGAAACGTAAGGACAGGAAACATCCCAATTTTTGCTTCATTTATTTACAGATATTATCATGATCACAGCACATCACTTCTCAGTAAATACTAAACAGACAGGATGGTGGAGGTGTCTCCTATTACTAAGAATTAATTATTTCATGAAATATGACAGCATTTACTAGTGTACTGTGAAGCATTATAAATAATTAAAGCTAAATGACATTTGTAAGAATGAAAACACCTAACACAAGCCTTTGATCTTTTGGTTGTGTTGATTTATTTTGCTGAAGTTTCCTTGAATCTTAATACATCCTCTTTCTATAAACGAGTGAGATTGTTCTGCATGAAAATGATGGATGAATTTTTATCTTCTACTAAATGTCAAGAAAATAATTCTTGCTCTCCAGCCTAATCTCATCAGATCTGCTTACAGCTGTCTTTAAGAGTTTTGAGTATGTACTGTACAGAGTCGTTACCACCCACTCACATAACAGTGACTCAATTTACTTTGTCACCAAAACATCCACCATTTTATTTTCTCCCAAAGCATTTCACTGGACATTTTTGGTATGTGAAAGGGCCTTCATGAAGCTTTTCATTTATAGAGCTTTTGGGGTGGAAGTTCTGTGTTGGAGCAAAATGCAGAAAGACTAGGGTTGTTCAGAAACAAGAATAATACTATGGGAAAATCAGGTTGACATCTAAAGTTCCCTCCAGACTTTGAGATGTGGCTGCAAGTGTGGCCATTAATGTCTCTAGGTCACACAGAGTAAAAGAACTGTCTTTGAATGTAGAGCATGTCTTATGTTCTCTGTTCTGTGCTTGAGGTTAGAAACACTTTACAAAACAAAATTTGTGAATAACTCTGGGTAAAGCAATGTGTGAGCTGCTATTATGTACATGCTCAGGAGGAGATAGATGTATCAGTGATTTGAAAGTGGGAGCTTCTAGGAGTGAACAATAAAGCTGTTGTGTTGCACAGGCACAGACCTGTAAGCTCAGTCTGCCATGGGACTCTTGCAGGTGGAAAATTTCATCATGTAAAAATGCTGAATCAGATGCTATTGATGGAGTGGAAAACTAATTTTGTTCTGGCTGGTCCTTTGCAATAAATAAGTGTGTAGTCAGTTTTTCTCACCTAGGCCAGTTATAGGGCTGATGAAGTGATTTGCTTGAACCTTCCCTTAATTTTAATTTTTTATTTTATTTTTTTTAAATTGGCAACTTGGCCACAATGTTGGGAAGGTGATGCACATGTAGAACAGTCTTCTCTGCTCTTTCTGCTTCTTTACTTGTAAATCCAGCACAACTTGGGCATGAGATACTGACAATTGGCCAAAGATTTCCCAGATACTAAGTAAAAGAGGAAGAGGGAAAGAATAATAGAAACATAAGCAGGCATGAGAGGCTCACAGCTTTGTGGTTATCTCTTCTAGTTACAGAACGGGTGATGAGGAGTTTTGCCTTGGAATAAAATGGAAGTGGAATGTTGGAGTTCCTTTGTGTCTCATTCTACAAAGGTGGTGTTGTTGTTTTTTATTTTGGGGTGGAGGGGAAACGATGAATTAACTCAATTATACTCTTCACCTGCATGTTCTGATGTTGATTGTTTTTCCCCTTTCATGGTTTTTGAATGATTTAACCATTTGTCACTCTTAACAGAGAAAAGCTATGTGAGACTGGGTATGTATAAAAATGCGTAAGCTTCTTTTAAGAGAAGGACCATGTATGTGCATATATATGTGCACAGAGTCTATAGGAGCCTCCATGTGTGTTAGAGTTCAGTAACTTTGGGGTAAGGAAGGTGTATGACAGGACATGTGCATGAAGGACTCTGCTGTGTTTTACAGGTTGCATTTATGTAGGGAAAAAACATCTGTGCTTTCTGCTAAGTAACTGCTTGGATCTTGTGTGGGCTGAGAAAAGTGTACTAGGGGTGAGCTGTGTGTTTGTGAGCCTCAGTGTGCTCTGTAGGAATGCAAGGTGTAGGGATATTATGTTGTTAATACCAATGTATGGCATGTAGGTTTTCTGCCTTTAACTGCTCTTTCTTCTGAGGTAATACATATTTATGTGTATAAAATGTTCACATCTTTGCTTATGGTGAAGGTCTTAGGTCTGATGGAAAGTCCTGTGCCAAGAGCTGAGTCCCAGGTTTTCAGGCCTGTCTAAAGCCATCAATCTTCTGTGGTTTTACTCCTCATTTCTGTCTATACTGCATGTTTTATTTCTTTTTTCCTACTTCTCTCTATGTGGACATGCTGGCCTGTGGGTACATGCACAAAAGCTTCCCTTAACAGGAGAGCTACTCCTTCCCTTGTGCCCATGTTGTGCTAGTCCCTGAACTGTCCCATAAGCCTGCTTCCTGGGGTGCTGAGCTTCTGCGAAGGCTGGCACTCGTGCATCTGCAGCCCACTTTATGCTGCCAACAGGGAGGTTGATAGCATCTCAGTCAGCTCATAAAGGCCTTTTTTATTTATTTTTTTTGCCTCTCTGGAAACTTGCCTGTTGTGTTTTGCTTATAAATGAATTCAGGGAGGATTTTATTGAAGATCAAGATGTGTGCAGCCCTCACACCAGCACCGCCATTTCTAATTTGTTGGCTGCCCTGTGCCACAGGTTTACTGTGATCCTACACAGCCTTCCCTGTTCAGACTGTGCCTGAATCCTTCTCTGAAGGTAACACTAGGCTGGGGGTGACTATGGTCAGGAAGGAAAGTGGATTTTTTTCACCTGAAAAAACACTAGAATTGTTTCTGTTGCAAAAGGCCTCAACCCCCTATCTTGGTCTGCAGAGAAGATGTACAAATGGAGCAGGAGACCACGTAGTGTCAAGGAAGGGACTGTTTGTTTTTTAACACCAAAAAAATTTGGTGTGCTGGTCAGAGCTTTGTCTTAAACCAGAAAGTGTAAAACTTGTGCATTATGCTTCACCCCAGCTTTTTTCATCTCTAATGCTGTAATTTGTAAGTAATATCTACCTAACACAGGCAGTGTAGGACCTGATTCTTTGTAAATTGACTTCAAGAAACAAAGGAAGATTAAGTGACTTATTTAAGATGGCAGATGGAGTCTGTGTGATAAAGTGGGAACAGATCCTCAACCCTAGCCTGAACAACAAGGTCTCTCACCCAGGCTAAAAGGAGAGCAAAACAGAAAAGAATCAAAACTGTAACTTTCAGAGAAAACCTGAATGTTGGGGGAGGCAGAGCACAGCTGTATGTGAATATTTGAGTTTGATCTTCTTTAGAGTACAAAACACTCTGGTTCTATCTCTGAATTATTTGTGCATTGAGCAAATGGGAGGGTACAGCTTTAAAGATCTTTGGTAGCCTGAGGCTGCCACAGGGCAGTAAGCGACTCCTCTGATCTCAGCACCTCCAATTAATTTACTGAAATGGCTCAGCAGAAAGGTTGGTGAGGGACTGGGGAGTGGGGAAAAGGTTTATTGACTGGTTCTGAGGAACACATGGTGACTAACTACTGTACTCCTGGCAAAGTAAACTGGTGCAGGGCTGAGCCTGTCTGTCCTCTGAGACTGAGCCTGGTATTTCCCCAGAGCTTTCTGTAGTACATTTTTGAGGAAGGTTAGTGGTCTGAAACAGTTATGCTAGAAAAAGGCTTGGTAATGAGGTCCTGAACCTTTCAGTCCTGGATGTAACTTGAAAATTTACAGTTCATAACAGGGAACTGCTATTTTGTCTAGTCTGTTTGCCCCTTTTTGAAGGCTTATGGCTTCAAATCCCACCTAGAAAGTTTTCCAGCTCACTGGCCCTACAGAGTACCTAACACGAATCCCCGTTGTCACAGACAAATGGCCCTGCAGTCAGAGAGAACAGAGGTATCTAAATGTACTTAGGTTTGAGGCACACTAAATTCCTGCATGGTTGTTCCTGCTATACACCTTTGTGGGTAAACACAAGAGAAGGTGTAGAATGCTACTCTCAGGATGCCATCAGCACTGAGTTTTCCCATTGGCATTGGGAAATGGTGCTTCTGGCTGCCCTACAGCCTCAGCTAGGCTACAGATGTGTTGCAGAGACAAATAATATTGATGGCTTTGGCTGTCTGACTCATTGTAACAGCCCTTGCTGGAGAGGTGAGGGCTCTTTTTTGAACGTCCAGGGACTTGGAGGAAGGTGTTTAGTTGAGACGTGTGGGTGTAGATAATGGGAATGTGGCAAGTGTCTTGCTTTTTGTTATCCTCTTCAGATGGATACAAAATTCTTCATTCCTCCGTTGCCATTACTCAGAAATGTGTGTTTATTACGTAGGTCTAAAGTAAGTCTTATTATGGCTATATGATAGTTTTAAGACATGATGCCTTTTACAGGAGGAGAAAATTTCCTCATATTTAATATAGACACAAAAAGCACTATGCTTAGGTAGTATTCACTTCAATATATGTAATTTAACTGACTTCAAAATATTTCAGAATTGCAATATTTTTCAATATTTCTAATTTCTTTCAATTATTCCTATGTTTGGCTTTTCACAAAAACAACAAAACCCCTAATAGCCAGGTTAATTTTCTTCTAAACTCTATGGCTCATCAGGAAGGTTGAACCACTGGGGAACCTTTTCCAGGTGGGGCAGGGATTAAACTTCAATTGCACAGACTGATCAAAGATGGTGGTTGAACATCTTAGAATCCCTCTGTGCTCTCAACTGCTCCTGATGCTGTGTCATATGTAGGAGAGGGGACTACCTGTCATGCTCTGAGAGGTGCCATGTGGTTTCTGGGCACCATAAGAGACAGTGAGGAAGCAAAATGTCTTTGAAGCCTGTTAGCATTAAAAGATGATGAGAAAATACCTTGCTGTCATCACTTTATTTCATTAGGTTGCTAATGAGTTTCCTCTAGGGATGGTAATGGGGTAGTTCTTATGCTTTTATCCAATTAGTGAATGATCCCAGGAGTATATCCTTTTGTTGTGAAAACACATCGGGTTTCACTCCAACTCAAGCACTATCTCCTGTAGCTTCTCTTAAGACAATGAAATGTTATGTGTAGGTGCACACTAAACCAGGTCCTTGGTTATTAATTGCTGATGCTAGCCTGATTTATGGTTTCAAGATGATGCCCTAGAGGGCAATGGACTCTCCTGTGAAAGTAAGTGAAATGCCAAAGATATGAATAAAGTTTCATTATGAGTTTTGAGGCTAGTTGTGAGTTAAGACACTGGGAGAATTCACATTTTAAAGACCCATGTAGATAGGAAACAAAAGCACGTTTGATGCTATTGCCTTGAGGGATATTCAGTACTAGTATCCTGCCAGCTGCTTGTGCTTGTAGGATCCTTTGCTGCTGGCACTGTAATCACCTCCAGGTTTTAGCCTGATTCAAGATGACATTGAAAAAGGTATTAGCAGCAGCACTGATGCAGCTGGCACGTTTAGTTGTGGGTGGCCTTCTGTTAGTGAGAAATGTAAGCTGTTCTTTATCTTTTGGTTTTGGTCTCTGCAGGTAGATAAGTGACACTTCTCTTGCAGGGCAGGATGTTTTTGAGTTTGGAAGAAGTAGGGTTTTTTTGTCCCTGGACAATTTTTACTGTGATAGAATGTCTGGATCTTTATATTTTTGAGTTGCTCCCTTTCCCTTTTCATTCTGTAATTTGCCTTTGTCACCCTATTTTTCTGCCAAGACATGAGTGTTCTCTGTGGGCTTACATACCTTGGGCTGTGCAGTGCATCGTACAATGAATGAAGAACACACAAGTACATAAACACTGAGCTTCACACTCCTCAAGGTTAGATTTAAGTTATTGAGCTCACTCCAGCAATGTTTTTTCCTGCCTCCAAGGCTAGTGTGAACTTTATAGTCCAGTACAACCTCTGATGCTTTACTATCAAGATGCTCATGATGAGCTGCTTCCTTTAAACTTGCAGTACTGGAGGTTTTCAAGCCCTACACTGATAGACTATGTTGCAGTGGCTGCTGAATGGTTATGCACGTGTTTTATGTGCAATTGTGTATAAAGATAGAGGCTATTTTTGGCTTCTACTTGTAAATGTAATGCAAACCTATGGCAAAAAGGAGGAGACACTGGTTGCCTTCTCCAGCTCTTCAGGTTTTCTTGTTTTTCAGCTTTTTCAGGTGTTGAAGGAATGCTGAAAGATGCTGGACAAGCCCTGCTGATGCATAACAGACAGTGCTGGAGTAGACTCACAGTGGCTTGCATACAGGGTAGTGTTGTGATGCTTGTGTGGACTCTCTTTTGGCATTGCAAATCTTGTTTCAGCCTGGGTGGCAAACAGCAAAACAGTGGTTTTCATTTCTTTGAGTCTGATGTGGGCCATCTCATCATTTGATGAATGTGCTATGATCCTGAGTGCTAGGTTATTTGGTCTTTGTCTTGTCAGCTCTTAGTATCTGTTCTTTCAGCAGATAGTGAGAGGGATGACAAATATTGGCTGTGATGCTGAGGCAGTTATGAGCTGGATGAAGATCAAGAAAGCAGTTAAGATGCCACCTCACAAAGTTTGTATGTGGTGTTCAGAAACACTTAACCTCAAAGCGTTCAGACAAGCAACCTAGGAGTGACAGTTCATTCCAAAACCTCCTTACTTATCAAACCTTAATCCACTTGAGAGGAAGAGAAACCATAACCTTAAGCAGAGGATGGCTGTGGACAGTCTGATTTGGAAGAGTTGGGTGCCCTTGGGCTAGCTGGAGCATGGTTTTTCTGCTTTCCAGAAAGGGTCTCAGTTCTCCTAGCCTCCAGCAAGCTTCCCTTTTGGAGGTGCAGTGGCCATCAACAGTGTGATTCAAGCACTATGAATGTTCATTCAAGCCTGTGGGCAGCCTTAAGCTGGAAGCACTCTGAGAAATGCTTCCTGGGGCAGGAGGGACCTAGAGAGCTTGTGTGTGAGCTCTCTGGCTCTCTGCTTATTGAATGTATTTCAGAAAAATGTTATGTGATGATCTATCTTTAATTTTTTTTATGGAGTAAATTCTGCTTTCTTTTATTGGAAGACAAAGCTAAGCTATCTCTGGCTATTACTGGTAACTGGAAGAGATCTTTAGTACGGCACAAGAATATTTTTAATTTCCTTGTATATAGCCACTTAGAGTCACCTATTCAAGATCAAGTTATGTATTCTTCCCAATTTTCACCTCATATCTGGTGAAAATAGGAGATCAGATAACAAGGAATATAAAGGAAAAGCCTCCCCTGATCCCTTGCCTGTGCAGTATGTTTTTTTTCTCCTTAATCTCTGGACTGCACAATACACTCCTTTCTCCTTACCTGTACCTCACACAGAATCACAGAATGTTAGGAGTTGGAAGGGACTTCGGGAGATCTATTCCAATCCCCCTGTCAGAGCAGATTCACCTAGAGCAGGCTGCACAGGATGGTGCCCAGGCAGGTTTTGAGTGTCTCCAGAGACAGAGACTCCACCACCATCCTGGGCAGCCTGGTCCAGTGCTTTACCACCCTCAAAGGAAAGAACTTTCTCCTTAAGTTTAGATGGAACTTCCTGTGTTCAAGTTTGTGCCTGTTACCTCTTGTCCTGTCACGGGATACAGCCTCCTGGCGTGTCAGTCACTCCTCCCAGTTTTGTGTTGTCAGCAAACTTGCTGAGGGTACAATCTATCCCTTCATATTGAGCAGGACCAGACCTAGTACTGACTCCTGGGGAGCACCACTTGTTACAGACCTCCAGCTGAACTCTGTGCCACTAGTCACAACCCTCTGAGCTCTCTCTCGGCCAGTTTTCAATCCACCCACTGCCCATGCATCTAACCTGTGTTTCCTAAGCTTGCCTATGAAGATGTGTGGAAAGCATTGACTTCAGCCTCCTTAGTGCTGAAGGGAAAGCAAGTGTAGTTCTGCTTTGGGCTCTGATGAGCTCTTTGTCTCCAGTTTGCCTTTTTGAAGAAAGATTCTGAACTTTGTGCTCATATTAGTACTTGGTCTTGTACTGAATTAAAACAAATGTACAAGTGAATATAGAATAGGAGTAAGCCACAACTGCTGAACCCTGGAGCAGGGGGTCCTCTGTTTGTCACAACTCTTGTCTCTCTGCAGGAGCAGGAGATATGATGCCTAGATTTGGAGGGAGATAGAAGGATGAGGGGAGCTGACCTGCGGTTGTGAGAGTGCTGGGTTCATTTGTCCTTGCTTCCTATCACTAGAGCCCATTGTTTGTTCAGGGAGAGCTACAGGACAGGCAGTGGCAGGGAAAGCTTTCATTACACTCTGGTTATGACTCTCTCCTGACTTAGCAGGAAAAAAAGGTAATCTACTTTCTTTTCAGTCCTTGGCCTTTATCCTGAGATTACTCATGTCTTTGGCTTCCTGAAAATTGGAGATCATCCTCTTTCACACATAAAGTGCCAAGATACCAGATGTTCTTGCCTTTCTGCCACGAATGACCTTGTTTTACTATCCTTTGCAGCTGTACATCTTACTAAATGAAAGCTGCATCTGACTGTCTTCTGGAGGACATGGGTAGGGGTTGGGTAGTTGGGTCTGGGAGCTGCAGCATGTGCCTGCTTCTCCTGTGTTTTTGGGTTGGGAGCTGTAGGTCATAAAAAAGCAGTTTTGATCACTTCAACCCCAGCCAGACTTCTGGATACTTCAGCTGACCAAAGGTAGACATTTCTAGTGGGTTACAAGCAATAATATGATGAGATGATGACAGGAAGGGAGGGTAGGAAGTTGTACTTAGGATGCACTAGATAAGTTTTTAAACAGTAATTTTTTCAATAATTTTTCCAAGCTTGAAAGAGGTCGTTAGGGATGTGAAACAGAGAGAAAGAAATGGAGGAGGAAGTAAGCCGGGATGGAAAAAATTGTAGCTCAATTTCCCCTGATTTGCTTCAAAGGCTAAAAAAGAGAAAGATGTGAATTCCCCTCCCATAGGAGTAGCAGCCTGCCACCTCAAAAGGCTGTTCTCTGGCAAGTCAGCTCTCTTGCCTACTTGCCTGGCAACGTGGGGATAATGGGCAGAAAACAGGAGGCTCGCCTGGGTCTTGCTGTGCATGGCACCTCCTCCCTGTGTGGTAGTCCCTACCCTAGCTGCCCCCACCCTTGCATCCAGCAGGAGCTTTTTGTTTCTGACTCACTCTCTGCAAACGGTGTCACAACTCATCAGGTGCCAGAAGTGGTATTTGCTAGATGGAAATGTTGGCCCTATTGTGAATCAATCCTAACAGCTTCTCCCAGCAAGGCTGTAAGACAATGAGGCAAATTTACTACGCAGACAGACAAAGCAGCTTCTATTATGTGTGAAAACACAAACAATAGGAGGATGAATGCAACCCAGTGAGAACATCCTAGCGTTAGGCAGTTGCAGGCACAACAGTGCGAGTCAGAGTCTGAGTCGAGTGCCAGAGGTGTACAAACAAGGCAGTGGTGGGAAGGAGCAGGTAATGCCTAGAGAGCTTGTGTATGACAAGGCTGAGCTGTGAGTGTGCACAAAATCACAGGGAGCATTTAAATATGTTCTGCGAAGAGTCTACTCAGAGCACCAATGGGAAAACACATGATTGTTTCTTAAAATAGTGACCTCTTACTTGTTCTAAATTAAGAGAAAATTGGGCATTAGGTAATACTTGTGAAGGTGCCACAAACATTTGCATTTGCTTGGAATTGCAGCTTGCTATAGCGCTGAAAAATTTCCAGTGGAACATCTTTTTTAGAATTTTGACATACTATTTTCCAAATTAAATCTCCTGGGGAAGATGCTGATTTTGTTAAAAAAAAAAAAAAATCAAATGAGCAACACATTCATATATTCATCTTAGCTGAAATATACAATAGTTAATATCATAACTTCTTGGATTTTTTTCACACAGTTCTTCATTCTGATTCAGAAGAGAAAACTTATTTTGTTTTGATTTGAAATCTGAGAATTTCCCAAAGAATGGAAATGCTGAGTTCTGGCAAGCCAAAGTTGTTATTTGGTAGCATCTGTGAAACTCTCTTTGTCATATTTAATTTTCCATAATAGAAATGTGTTGTAATAGCCACATCTAGTGTTAATCACAGAATGGTTTAAGTTGGAAGGGTCCTTTAAATGCCATCTAGCCCAGCTCCCCTTCTGTGAGCAGGGGTGTCTTTAACTAGATCAGGTTGCTCTGAGTCCCTTGAATCTTGACCATGGATGTTTCAGGCAGTGTGGCTTCTACCACCTCTCTGGTGGTACCTCACTGGTCCAGTGTTTCACCACTCCCATTGTAAAAAAGGTCTTCCTTCTATCTAGTCTAAATCTCCCCTCTTTTAGTTTAAAACCACTGCCCTTTGTCCTACCACAAGCCCTGCTGATAGGATTGTTTCTGTCTTATAGTTTCCCTTTAAGTACTAAAGTGCTACAGTACAAAGCCTCTGCTGAAGGACCAGAGACTGCAATGAACATGGAAGAAGAATTGTCCTCTGGCTCTTAGCAGGAGAAGACTGAAGTATATTTTCAGAGTAAAACTGAGAGTGGAGACAGTGTTAAAATAAATTGTCTGGGCAACAGTTTGCTGCCTTGTCAAAGAATAGTCTCTGCTTGTACTGGTTTTTCAGTTTCCAGCATCTGACTCACCCAGGATTTAAGGACTTTCTTGGGAAGAGACCATAGGAATGTGCAGTTCTTGCCACTAAGACTACTGCATTATGTTAAAATGGCTCTGCTGTGATGAATGGGTCCCAGCGTGCACATCTTGGGGGTTGGAGCTGCTGCTTATTGGCTTAGGAAAAATTGAGACTACAGAGGTATGTGAAGTCAATTGAGGAAGGGAGGAATGATTCTTGACTGATAATTTTGGTCTGGGGAGGCTACCTTCCTTTGATGCCCTCAATAGTCATTAGCAAGTGAGAGAATCTTCTCCAGAGGACCATCTTGCCAGCCTAATTCTGACTCTGGCTCCCAGTTTTCCCCTGGAAGAGCCCATCTAAAACCAATATTACTTTTTATCTGGACTCTTCCTACAAATCAGATGAATAGATGTATGTGCATGAATGTCTAACAAGTATTTCCAAAACAGAACATGGGAACTCTGAAAAAACCATGAAATTTTTGCAGGGGGAGGCTTTTTGGTCTTGTGTTTGGTTGTTTTCTTTTTCTGTTGTTGTTGGTTTGAAGTGGGGGGTGGTGACTTCTTTTAGTGGATACTGACAAGTATGTCAATTTAGAAGTGCTGCAGTAGCTCTACAACCAAATAGAGGTGTTGTCATTTGCCTGCTGTGAATTGCATTTTTAAAAGCAGGTCTTTTGCCAGCTGCAAGGGCAGCTGGGAGACAGTTGTTTTGTGATTCAGATCCAATGCAGGACATGGAAGTAAATCTCTTTCTATCTCCTTCCTCTGGGATCTAGGCACATGTGTCATGTTTTCCTTGAACTACAGTAAATTACCAGGAAACTAGAGTGCATGGAACTGACCAGGACTACACTGGTCTCTGAGAATTGTTCCTTAATGGTTCAAAGACAGACTTGGCTGGTGAAAGGAGCATGTACTAGAGGTGGGGATGCTGGTGCCTTGGTCCAAGTTGTCTTATTCCGTGTGTCAGCCCCATTTTTCAATGAGCTTTGCTCTTAGCTTAACTATTGCTGCTACCTGAACTCATTCACCTCACCAGAACAGCACAAACCAAACCAGGGTGGGATGTGGACAAATCAGCTTTGTCTTGAGTATTTGACACCTCCAATTGTTAATGTGCTGAATGGTACCTGGGTGGTTACTATTTTAACTATTTGTTCTTTTTCCTTTCTTTGTTTTGTTGAGAGCTTGAAAAAGTACAGAAGAAATGAAAAAAGACTAGAGAAGGGTAATGTAAATCATGCTTAAGGTGTATTTGTGATTATTCTGCAGAAAGAAATGATAGACTGCAGTTATTTTGAGTAGAAGAAAATATGATGAAATAAGTGAGCTCAAAGGATTTTTCCTGTTCTTGCCTTACATGACTGTTTTGTGTGCATTTAATAGGGACTTCACTGCTGCAGCAAATGCTTATAGGGAAATATTTAGTAGGATCCAAAGAAAGGATTAGGCTTTTATAGGAAAAATGAATCATATTTGTAGCAAGTGTGACCAATGAGTATCCACAATGTCACAGAAGCTGCCAATGCTTTCTTGCTTCAGGGGGTAAGAGAATGACCTGCAGGGGTTGAAAAGGGATTCTCTCTGTGTAGTACAACTTTCCATCCTTTGCTAGGCACACACTGCTGCTTGTGCTTCTGGCTGCCTTCCCATAAATACCAGGTAGTGGTGGGATATTGAAAAGAGAGTTGATGAGTTCAGGGGCCAGTGACTTGATCAGGCCTGACAGCCGCTAGGAAACTAAACAAGTAACCAAGAAGCTAATTCTGTTCCCCTATCTAAAATTCTAATCTTGTTGTGACATCATAATTGGTTGTCATGGGGACAATTATTGTGTCATAAAAAGAGGATTAATGATGAGTTTTTAAGTGAGTAATGAGCAGCTGGAACAGATGAACTTTTTAATAACTCCTGCCTCCTCTGAAAGCTACTGTTTTGTGCATAAAAATATAGCTCCAAATAAAGACTGATGGGCTAGAAGAAATCCAGTAAATAGGCACTGAAGGAACACTTGTGCATCCAAAAGGAAATTGGTCTAAGCTTCTGGGGTCTATAAGGATGCTATGGTATAAGGGAAATCTTATTTATATTAGAGAGATGCTAGTATGAGCAACAGATCTCCTGTCTCATGTAGAATTTTTCAGGTGTGAAGCCATATTTTTTCTTCCATTAATCTTTTTTGCTGTGTTTTTAAGTATGGAAAACTGCAAATGGAGTCAATGTTTCCTTGTAGCTGTTTTAAGGAACAAGTGTTGGAAACATGATGATAGTGATATGTAAAAGACAAATGAATTTTGGAGGAACTTAACTTTTTGAGGGTGCTTCAAATTTTAGTGGCTTGTGTGTTTGGAATTGGTTGTGTCAGGAAAACCACGATTCCTGGAGCTAAAATATTTCAGGATAGGTCATCTGATGCTTTCCTTTTGCCTGTGCTGTATGAGTTAGATGATCTGTTCAGTGGGAAGCAAACTAAACTAGGCAAACAGGGTTCTTGTGCCCAAGCTTATGGGGTCTGAACTACTGGATGAATTACTAGTTGATTGTATGCAGTTTGTAAAGTGAGGTTTTGCAAAATGCTGAATTAATTCGGCAGCATTAATCTCTGTTCTGGCTGCTTTGCTCTCTTAGGTGCTCTTGTTCCCCAAGAGCGAGACAGTCTCTGCTCAGCTTTCCTGCTCTTGCTGCTGTTTACTGCTCTGACCTGAATCACTCGAGCAGTAATGCATTAGCAGAAGGGCCATCAACAAGAATTATTAATACATAACAGGGGATGCAAAGCAGTGTGAATAGCTGAGGGTAGCACTGGGGATGGACTCACTGGCAAGAAATTGCCTGAGGGCTTGTGTGTGTGGGTGTCAGTGATTTGGTTTTGTCACTTGCTCTTGTGACATTTGCTTAACTCTGTCTCCCTTGGTGCCTCTTTTATGAGGCAGGGAGGAACGTGTGTTTCTACCCATGTGGGAGCTCCTGGTGATTTTTGGGATCCAGCTGTCTTGCTCATTGCCACTCTGCCAGTCCTTGCTGTGACTTTCGAAGAGGAGTGAGAATAGCACCAGCTGGTTATTTGCTGCTGAATGTTCAAGCATAGCTACTCTTGCACCCACTGTCACAGTGCATGGGAATCCTTACCAGAGTGTGCTGCCTTACAGACACTGACCTCTACCCCATGTATGCCTGGGGTCACCCTCTGCCTTTGGTCACCGGTAGCAGCTAAGGTTGGCTCTCTGTGGCCCTTGGCCCTGCTTTTGGCCCTTGTGTGCTGAACACAAGCCTCCCTCCAAAGCACTTTCTGGAAAGAATGAAGATTTCTGGGGACTTCTAAAGTGGTTTTCAAAAACCCTGTACAGAAATACATTAATCCCTGCAGCATTGCTGGGATGACAGAGGGCAAGCTGTTCTCTTGCCTCAGGAGATGAAATTCAAGAATAAAGGCTAAACTATGAAGGTGTAAATAGCCCTTTTGAGGTCCCTGCTTGGGGACACACGAGCTTGGGGCACCTAAGGCTTTCTCTGAATTTTTCTTAGACAGACTGAGAATCTTCCAATATTATAGAGGATTTCAGTGGCTGTAGTGCAGGTCAGTTTGGATGCTCTTTCACTGACTGTTGTTGTCTTAGTGCGGTTTTTCAGATTCTTTTCTCTCCCAAAGTCCTTGACCTTCAACCCTCCCAGTGGAAGCAGCCTAATATAAAGAGCTTTTCTCCTCAGCCTGCCCTTGTGCCCCCAGGCAAAGGATCTGCTTGCTAAGGATCCTATACTGCTGTTGTGCAGTGCTGTGGGAAGCACGGTTTGTAAATGCCATGAGCAGTGCTCTAGCTAGTCCTACCCTCTAAGGTAGATATTTTACAAAGTAGGAATACTGTTGCTTTGAGTTGCACAGGCAGGTTGGAGAGCATTGTGCTCCCAAGTCCCAGACTAGTAAATGGAGGGCAGGGAGGCATGACACACCCAGAGCAGGGCAGGTGACTGGTGCCAGCATAGACTGCTACAACCTGGGCCTCGTCAGGGAGCTAAAACACTCTGCTGCGTACACCTGAGTGATTCCCTTCAGATACAGGTGATCTAGTGGAGTCTTTCACCAGATCATACTAGTAAGTCCTTGGGGAAGAGCTAAGAGGGCACAAAATTTGAACAGCTCCTCCAGATTAGAGGAGGTGTGCCAACTGTTGTGTGCAACTTCTTCAGTTAAATTGAAACTGCGCTGCCCAAGGAACTACTTCACTATTTTTTCTGTCAATGCTTATTCAGCAATCTGCAAGCTCCTCACTCCTCGTCTGGAGTTTTGGGGTTGTGACTGCCCCAGGAGCACCTCAGCTCAGTGTCAGGTTTCACAAAGATTTGTACTGGGGTCCTAGTGCCACCTGTGCAGCAGTATCTGCTCCTGAGGACCTGCTGGGAGCTAAGGGGTTGCATCTAGGAGCAAGCTCTGCCCCAGCTTCTTCTCAGATGTAGATTTTCCCCATAAAACCTATGTGGTTTAGAGACCTTGCCCTTGTGAAATCAGAGAGATTTTGTCTATTTTCAACAGGCTACACTAAACTCCTCCCTGGAGTGAAAATGAAAAGTTTCCTGGTGAGAGCAGGACAAGGTGGACAATGTATTGTCCTGGTGGAGGAATTCAACTGAACTTGCTCCCCTGTTGCCTGGCAGATGTATTATGCATGCTCTAGCTAACATTGTGGGTGAAGGAGGCAGTGTGTTAGTATTCCTGAGATAAAAAGAGGTTTGACTGGTCTGATACATATCACTTTGTATACATTAACTACTGTGCGTGCAAAGCACTGGATAAGTATATCTTGGCTATGCCTTAGAGATGTGCCTGTCCGTGTGACGCGCGGTCAGTGAGAGAGCATGGCTACATGCGTCTGAGCTGGGCAGGAGAACATTATTCACAAGTGATCACATGCAGCTGACAGACTGTGGAGACATATGATAAACTGAACCTTTGACTACCTCATACTTGAGAAAAACTCATCCTGGGTCTCCACCAAGCACTTACTGTGCTGCTAGGGCTACTGATGGAGGTGCCCCTCATGACAAGAGAGCTTATGATGTGCTTCCACAGTGGGTGAAGAACAGGATAAGGCTGTTGCTCTTTTCAAATGGGGTATGAAATACATTTGTAGACTAGCACAACTTCTCTTAAAGTCTGCCTGCCCATGTAGAGCTCGGATGTTGAAGGGACAGGCGCTAGCAGTGCTTTCTGCCTCCAAGCAGAGGGTTTTCTAAAGACCCAGTCCTGCCTGCAAAAGTGTCTGCTCAAAGTGCAGGTCTTTAATCTCATGAGATGTTAACACAGACTGAACTCAAAAACATGTGGGTGCAGTGAGTCTGGGTGCTAACATTTGCTAGAGCACGGAGGAAGTACATGAAGGAAGGGGAATTTTTTTTTTTGTCTGTTGATACCTAGGTAAGAATCATGATCAAGACTGCATAAGTTTACTACATGAGTTGCTTGAGGTCCCTGCATCATGCTTTCCAAAACACTGCCATAAGCCAAGCCAGGTTCATCTTCTGTCACTTAAAATCCATTTCCAGTTGCTATGCCAATATCTCTCCCTTCCTTTTCCCCATCTTTTACCTCCTTTTCATCTTGTTTAATTGGAAGATAAAACCCCCAACAACTCGAATCTAGTCAACAACCCTAGATTGTGAGTTTATATTTGTTTCACTTTAGTTGGGATGGAAGTCTGTTACCACTTTTAAGCTACTCAAAAGCCTTTGTGTGGAGATATTAGTCAGCTTCCAAGCAGCCAAATACCCTGGTTTGGTTTTATTACTCATCTCCACAGCAAGGTGAAGGCCAGGCTCTGAAGCTAACCTGGAGGTCTTTCTTTGAAAGCTGAAGGCAAGCTATCTCTCAGATTCCGTTAATGTCAATAAGATCTGCCCCCCAGCTTCTTGGATTCCTCTGGAAAACTGCTGTAGCTGGTTTAAGTGGATCCACCTCACAAGAGCCTTCCCTGAGTCAGAGTTGTGTGGCTCTAACAGATGTTGCTCTAACTCTGCTGTTGCTGTTTGAATTGGGGACTTCCAATGACTGAAGTCGTAGCAGTTCATATCTGACTTAAATTTGGGCCTCACTTTTTAGGATTCCCCTTTTTAGATACTTTAGCAGTATTAAGTAATAAATTCCACTGCAAGTTATATGTAAATGAGTAATTATTTCTCCATTGTTTTTTCATTTCTGAAGTAGTGCTGTTGAGTTTTATCATGAGGATTTTGATGAAGTTAAATGAGAAAAAGAAAACCCTCTAGCAAAATATCTTTTGTATGGAGCCCCTTCTTCATCTGACTCGGGGAACATGAAAGTGCAAATCTGTCTCCTGCTGAAAAATCTCATTTCTGTTCTCATTTGTAATAGGTCTCTCGGTGCTGAAACAATTTTCCTTTCTCTGCAGATTTATCCTGAGCATTTCTCAGTGGTCTGGAACTGAGTGGATGCTTACAGTACATTTTGCTTTCTCCTTTCTTTCCACTTACATGTAATACAAGGATATGGTTAAGCCAGTTGCTGACCAAAATGAGCCATGGAGATTAGGGGGTTAAATGTGAGTCAGACTGTCTTGCATTAGAGGGTGAGTCAGCTTTCATTTTAAAAAAAGACTTTTTGAAGAAGCTGTTTGGAAAAAATGCTGAATGGAAATATTTCAGAAGAGTCTCAGTCTCTGAGAGAAGATGGGGATTTATTTATCTCTGTGCAGAAATGACAGCAAGCGTTAAAAGTGGTAGTAATGATGAGATCACTCTAGATTGAAGGTGCTTCTTTGGGAGTATCATGCCCAGTGTCCTGAGTTGGTCACTTATAGCTGAGGCAGCAGCTATTCAAGGTGAAGTTATTCAAGGTGAAGGTCAGTGATGCAAGCTCAGGATACTGAATCTCTTGATTCGCTAGGCCCAGGTGCCAGGACAATGTAGATGATGGGATGTCCTAGGAAGGAGACTGAACTGCTAACTGGCTGCCTTTTTGGAGCTGGGCTTGACAACTGAGGCCATAGAGGCTAGCTATTCCCCCTTGGCAGTGAAGCCTGGGCAAGCTGCAGATGGTGGGATGCTGTGACCACCTCACAGGGAGGAGATTTCTTTGTGTGCATTGAAGCTCATCCATTTTGATACGAGGTTAGTGGGTGTTGAGGGCAAGTGCATTTAGGGAATGGAAAGATTAGAGAGTTGGCAGACACCAATGAAAGGCTTTCCCTCTCCAGATTTGTTATACCTGCTTCCTGTATTTCACAGCATTACCTTTTTGGAAAAAGGATGATCAGCCCAAAGGGATAATTTTCAGTTGTAGAACTGCAAAACAGAAGCAGAGAAGAGCTGATAATATTTGACACAAAATAGTAAAAGGACTAGCTAACCAGCCACCCAAATTCCCAATAGAAAGAACTTTCTGACAAACCCCAGAAGAGTTGCCATGGGATGGACAATTTCTGTGCACTGTAAATTAAGTAAATTTATTCCTGAATCTACTCTGACTTTTTGTGTGGCTGTAAGCAAAGTTCTTAATGGTTCTAAGATGAATATAGTAGCTTCTCCCTACTCCTGTAAAGATGTACCAGCAAACTCTGGTAGTGTATTATTATTACCTTGTATTACAAAGGCATTGTATGCTTTGCCTGACTCATTAAGAAAAGCTACAATGCTTAGAGCCTTTTAGCAAAATCACAGTGGTTGTTATCTGTTTAAGACAAAGGCAAGGGATTCTTTATTTCCTTCTCTAACTCTCGATGTTTGTGGTCCCTGGATTTAAAATAAGACTTCAGGAGGATTTGGAAATTGTATAGGTTTTGCTTGCTGTTTTTACTTGCTATCCTGATGTTCAAACATTGTCAGGCCCTCCATGGAAAAAATAAGCTAAGGAGGTTGTGTGGTTGTTTTTTTTCTTTTCCTTTCACAAGTAACTATTCATATTTTGACCCAAATTTAAAAAATGGGAAGTGAAACCTACTGATATGACAGTGGTTCCAGTGATCTCAGGAGCCACCTCTTCCCCCCAGTCCATCTTTTTCCACTCAAGTGTCCCAGGACAGTCACAGGGCACTCCTTGAGCCTCTATGAGTCTACTCTTTTCCTCCTGACAAGGAAGACAGGCACTGTGTGCTGGGGGCAGGAGGTGTAGGAGCTGGCAGAACTTCTCAGGGATGTGGGACCGATGGAAAGAGAAGCATACCTGGAATACACGGAGGTTGGAAACTTTTAAATACACTTATATGTGTGATCCAAGTTGTTGTGTGTGTATGTATATATATATGGACCATCTGCATGGTGCATGTNCGTGTGTGTATGTATATATATATATATGGACCATCTGCATGGTGCATGTTGTCATAATGTGTCTGCATGTTGTCCATTTGTATAAAATAACAAAGTTTATGTAGTAGAGAAACAAATAAGCAGTTTAAGGGTTCACCCTACTGGTTTCAGTCATGGCAGTCTGAGTGGGGACCTAAAGAGGAATTTTTGCTTTAAATGTCACCAAGGACTAAGTGGCTTTAGATGTACAGTGTGGAACACTAGAAGTGCTGGGGCGTGACAGAGAAGTTTGCAGGCTCTGAATAATGTTATGCTTTTAATAAACTCCTGTGAATTTATGCCATGAAGTGCAAAAATTTGAGAGGGGTTTTGTCAAGGGTGAGAGGACCCAAATTTGACCTGCCCTGAGAACAAAGTTTTCTTAATTCTTCTGTTCTCTGCAGTTCTCGTTTCTCCTGCAGTCAAGGTTTGAGGTTCTAAATGTGGCAGGTGCTCTCTGCTGCCAAGCCACTAGCAGCAAGCATAGAAAGCTGGGCTACCTTCAGATTACTGGTGCACTAAAGCAACTTGTCCTTTATGCCTATCCCTTTGGTTACAAGAGTGGATAGATCAAGCACTCGTGTCTGATGGGTATTCCTCACTTGGTTTCCACCAGTGGGTGGAATTCTTATGGATTGCCTGGAGCTGACTTTCCTGTTATCCTTTCCTTTGTTGACATGAAGCTGGTTTTGAGACCCCCAAAATGAGTAGCTTCAGCAGCCCTTAATTTCATTTGCAACTTCTCATGGTCAAGATGTGTTTCACTGAGCGCAGACCCATTGCAGTGATTTGTAAGACAGGATGGTGAGTTTGCAACAGCTACTGCACAAAGGGTATGAAATACAGAATAATTTTGGACAAGGGAACCACAAATATTAGTTCCTAACTTTCACTAATGAGTCATAATATTGGCTGTAGGTCTTCATAAGTGTTATCTAGTTGATAACTTCATTGCCTTCTCACTTGCTCAGTTGAAAGATACAGCCCTGCTGAAGGTTTGAGGCTGCTCTTTTGTTGCTGGAGGATCCACTCTCAAGAGTCAAACATCACAAGCCCCTCTGCCCTGTGTTCTCAGTTATTAAGGCTTCACACTGTGGAGTGGATTTTAAAACTGTTAGCTCACTAGTTCCCACTTCTTAGTCTACCTCTCAGTTTTCATTGAAAAGGCCTTTATCCAAGTCTTTTCCTGCCTCTTGTCTCAGCAGTGTGCCCCATTAAAAACAATAATTGATTCAGTATCAAAGCCTATAGGTTTAACTTACATGGTTTTGTACTCATATGTCTGATTTGGTATCCATTGAACAGACACACTGACTCCCAGTGATCCCTGCTGTCATTGTGCTGGGCTCCACTGCCCAACTCTGATTTTGAAGCATATTTTCTTGACTTTTGAGTAGATGTAGATGACTCTATGAGCAGCTGTAGCTGTGGTCCAAGACTTTGTACCTTACTTACGTACCTCTTATACTTATTTCTTCAAGTTTCACTTAAGTGTTTTTTTGAGTACTTATGATAGTATAGAACCTAAAGTGGTATTACACTTTATTTTTAGTTTCACCAAAAGTAGCATATCTCCAGGTCAAAATGATTTGACTAGCTAAGTATATAAACACTTAGTGTTTCAGATTTTAAAGCTGGGGGACGTCTAATACCATCTAGAAGGAAATAAAATTTTATATAACTTAATAGAGCAGAAGTTGGTGTGGATTTTTTTCCTAGTATTAGAAAAAAATCAATTTTGTAGTTACGACCTAAGAGCCATAACATTTAGCCTTCTCTTGACATTGGCTGTAAATTTTATTTTTCAAATTCAATAGATAACTATCAGGGAAGTTTTTGCTAGATCTTTTCAGTGTATGGCCACTTTTCCCCCAGTTTCTTACAGTGATATAAAGCAAGTGCATCTAGTGTTCTGATTTCATGTTGTGGTACAAGATAAGGAGAATTTTGTCAGCTAGATCTGTGTGCCTGGGACAGAAAACCTGTTTTCTTTCATTGCAGAAAGTATGTGCACTGGAAACACTTAGTGGTCCTCCTTCTGTGTGAGTTAAGTTATGGCAGGTCTGCTGCTGGAAGACGCAGTGTGGTTCAGAGCAAAACCAGCAAGATGTGTTGCTGTTTTTTCCTCATTTACATTCTGTGGGCTCTAGTAGGAGCTGCAGTAGATAAGGACTGATGGTGTGAAAGCCCTAGAATGTGAAAATGGATGACTTTGTCTTGGAGGAGAGGGGAAGAGGAAAGTTGTGTTGTGTGGCATGCTGTATCAATTGCTCTGAGAGGTGATGTTTGTGATTTTTGGCTGGCTGTGCCTCAGATTCTGCTCTAGAGCTGAATCTGAAGACAGGACTGAGGTGGGGGAATGGATGTGTCATCTATCCTGACTTCAAATACTGGTGATGATGATAGCTTTCTTGGAAATAATGTATATAGGAATGGGAGGTTTAAATGCTGCTGGAGACATCAGCTAGCTGATTTTGAAGCTGATGTGTATTTAACTCTCCTGCCCCCAAACACACAACTCCTCCCCACTCTCTGAATCCCAGATCTCCAGCTCTATTTCAGGACTTGATTGATCACAAACTTCCTGAAATAAGAGAGAAGGCTCAAGGAGGATGTTAAATTTGGATATTCAAAGATGTTAATTGCAATAGAACCAATTTCCTGATGAGAGCTCTTCTCCTCAGAGAAGTCTTCTCATCATTGTAGAAACACGACTGTAATTAACGGGAGTTGAAGCATTTATTGGCAGCTCATCCAGAGGCCTAGGTTAGTATGTGTCCAGATGTTGATATCTTTTTCTCTTGCATGAATATCATCGTCCTCATCTTTAGGCTTAAAGATGAGGTATCTTGGATTAGCTGCTGCCTGTCTTTTACTGATGATGTCTTAACTGCTCTCTGAATAGTGAATATGAGGCTCTTCTGTCCAGTTATCAGTACCTATAATTACAGTGATTAAGTATCTCCTTGAGCAAAGTAATAGGGCAGCTTTCTAGAGTGTGAAATATGAAACCCAGGAAAAAACCTGAAGAAAGGAGAAAGCTTGCTCTTTTCACATGTTTCTTTTCCCTAGCTCTTTCTGTCCAGTTTTTTATGTAAAAGGCTTATGTTGCACATTTGGACACTGAAGATAAATGTTGTGTGCCTGCCTTTGAGTGAGGAACAAAATGAATTCGACTCCTGTTATCCAGAAAGCAGACTGGTACAGGGCAAGTCAAAAACCTATTCAACTGCAGAAGGTGTTTGGAAGGGTTACAGTGCAATTAATGAAGGATGTTTCACTTGAAATGGGCCACAGTTCAAATTCTCTCAAGGTCTCTAGCAGGGTCATTTGCTTGTGCACATCACAGATTGGTTAGACATGTAATTCTTTGCTCAAGAAAAACCTTAGCATTGGAGAAGTGGTGCACATCAAATACAGCTGCACAAATCAGGGAAATGGCAAAACCCCATTTACACAGAAAGTGAAGTCATTTGCCTCACTCCAGGTGTTTCCAGGATTTTGCTGATGGTTATGAAGTGAAGAGATACAGAAGTATGCTTTGGAAGTGAACATTGTCTCTTAATCAGTACAGAAGTGTGATAGGAGATGATTTCAAGAACAACTATGTTTGGTACAAAGGATGCAGATTTCCTCTTTAAATCTGATCCATGTGCTCCTTCTGCTTCAACCTTTTCCTCAGCAGTTTTCCCTACTCCCACCTAATGCTGCCAGAATTAGAAGTCTGTCCCCATTCCTATCTAAGCAACCATGGCTCACAGGCCCCTTACCTTCTCAGTCCCTTTCTGATCCAGGCAGAAAACTCTCCCTACATGTATCCCTGAATGTCAGGAACATGTTCTCTGTTCTCGCACTGTTCTCCTCTTGCATGCACATCCCACTCCTCCCCACCTGTTTCTGGTCATGGAAAAGCAGGAACAAAAGCAAGAATTAGCACGTGCGCAGAGCCCTGTGCAGCAGCAGAGATGTTAGTCTGAGCAAAGATCCAACCTTGGCAAAACCCCTTTTTCCCCTCAGTGCTAATGTTTCTTTGCAGCTTGTGGTCCTTCTACTGCCAGCACAGGCAATGTGACCCAGGGGCTGGAAGGGCTCTTGTCTTGCCTTGGCTTCCTGTTATGCCTCCTGTGACCACCCAAGCACCACTGCCTACAGAGCATCCATAGTCTAGTGGGAAATTAGAGTATGTGCTGGTCCTAAAATCTGATGAGAAGCTTTTTTTGCTTGAAAGTTCTTAAAGCAGTAAATAGTAATATACAAACCCCTCTTCTTTTGCATGGGACAAAGCTTTGCTCTAAGGGGCCAGTAGGTTCCAAAACCAATCCATAGCACACCACGACCATGGTCTATGCACATCCTATGGGTCAGACCACATAGATTTAGCAGCAGCACAGCACTGTAGCCTCTCCCCACCATGTACTTGGTTATGCTCTAGGTGAACCTGCTCTAACAGGGGGATTGGCCTAGATCTCCAGAGGTCACTTCCAACCCCTAACATTCTGTGATTCTATGGCTGTTCTGTATGTGACAAGCCTGGACTTTGCTAAAAGCTGTGTTGAAGAAAACTATACTAGGTCAGACTAGTTTGTCCTGGTGTCTTCAAACAGCTGCTCACAATGAGCTGCCTGAGAGAAGCCAGGAGTGTAACTAAAGGTTGAGCTCATTTGGGTGGGTTTTGATTGACTCTGTCATCCCAGGATGTGGGAGTGCAAGAACTGTAGGAGGAAAGTTGGATGAGAGAGGGTGGTTGGGAGAGGATTTTACATATATGCAGGAGTATGTGGCTTAATGCACTGAGTGTGTTGGAGGTGAGGAACTAGAAAAAGAGAAGTTATCTTAATAAGTCTGAGTCACTGAGGGAGTGGGGGTGGTGGTAAAGAAGTCTTAGCACAACAGAGATTCGTAAACTGAAGAGGACCCTGCGCAAGTTTTGCATGGGCTGAGCTGTGGAGGGGAAAGCAATGAAAACTTGTGTCAAGCTCTTGCAAAGAAGCCCTCAAACTGTTTGCAATGCCTACCTGTTTCATTATGGTGCTTTCCTTATGAAGATTGTAAAAGATACAGCATTCAAAACTGCTGAGTGACTGGAAGTCTAATTTCAAATGTTTAATATTTTACTGAATAAATCTTGTACAGTTTTCCCCTACCTACTTCTTTCTAGTTCAGATACAAACTCAGAGGAAGCTCAATTGTTTTAACCGAGTTTCTTTTTAAGGTTGTCCAGCTGTGAATCCCTGAGCAAAACTGGAGGTGGGAGGCTCGTGGGGATTGAAGCAGAAGGAAAAAACCCACAATGTTTTACTTCTGACTTGTGCACTCTGTCAGTCTGGAATACAACTTATCAAAAAGGGCTAGCAAAGTCACTTGGGATTCCTGTATGGACCTCTTCAGAAAAAACAGGCCTTGAGGAGAAATGGAAAAAGCAAAGTAGAGAGGAAGAGGGAAACCCCTCCAGTTGAATTTAAAAATTGCTTTCCTGAAAAACAAGGACTACATCTGTCAAGGAAAAAAAGACTTCTGACAGGACAGTTTCATTTAAAGTGGGAATTTGTAACATCTTAATCCAGAATGTGAATGAACTTTAGTTGAACTTTTACTTGATGTTATTTTATTCGGTTGTCTCTTCTTTCTGTTTGCGGGACTGATCACACATGTATAACTAACCCCAGAGAGGGCTGCTCAAGTGCTCTTTCCAGCCTTCCTGTGAATGAGAAGTAGCCAGAATGTCAAGAGACTCTGGATTCTAAGAAAGTACATGTTGGCAAAGTATGGACTAAAGTGGGTAAAGTTTGCATTGTTAGAGTTGGGTATTGGAGTCTTCACCTGAATAAGGCTTGAACTCTGAACTTACGTTAAAGGACTGCTAATTTAAGAAGGTGTATTCCTGAAAGAGTGATGGGGGGAAGCCTAACTGCAGTCCTGCTAAACAGAGATGTAAATGCATCCATGTGTGCTGGACAAGCAGGGGACCTATGTACAAAACACAGCAATAGGGCAACTGATTGTAAAACAGGCTGTGACAGCCCTTACAAGATGTGACTTGCCAGAGCTGCTGGACCTTTCAGCTAAATGCAGGTCAGCCCAAGACTTGAATTAACTGAAAATCAGCAGTCCAACTGTTTTTAGAGTTGTACCCTCATCCTCTGGAGACAAGCTGAGCATTGCAAAGTCTTCCATGAGGACCATGATTCATATGTCAGTGAACAGCTGCTGAAGATCCCTGGGTATGCCCAAATGATCCTGAAACTGATACCTCTGCTATGATGTGAATGTGATGTGAATGAAGGATTACCCAAGTTATTTCAATTTTAGGTAAACATGATTCTGCTTTCCTAACCTGCTTCAGAGTTGTATGCAGTAGTAATTCAGCCTCTTGAGATTCCCCTTATGCCTCTTCTTTCCCATCTTGGAATGATTAATTTTCGAGGTCCTTTCTTTTGTGAGAATGAATGAGTAGGATCACTCTTTCTCTGGTTTACATTTGTTGCACTAGAAAGGAGTATGAAGGGAAGAATCTCTGCATTTAATATATATATGTGCCTGTTGAGATGGAAAGCATGGTTAACCTACTGCATGTGCACAAAAAGCCAGACAGCTTTATTCCTTCACCCAAGCATCCCTCACAATTTAAGTTCTTTGTCTCTTCTTCAAGCAAATACATGAGGGGAGGAAAAAAGTTGTCTCTGAGTAGAAATTATCACCTTCTAAAGACTGGCTGAAGACCAGCTGAAACAAGGTTTGCTTGTGACCTACATAATTCCAGCCTAGATCTCTGGTCCATAGAAGGAAAAAAACCTACTTCATGTTAAAAAGCTCTAGGCCACTGCAGACACCTTGTCTGTTTGGTGTTTCTTGTGTGTTTTACTTTCTTTGCTTTCCATTTTCAGCTCTCAGCTCTGAAACAGCTTTTCAGGGCTGTCCCCTCACTAATGGCATTAAAATTGTCTTACCTCACTACACTTAAGCAGTGCAAGGCTGATATTGGAGACTGCAGGAGGTGAGAGGTGTCATGGGAAGTGTTGGAAAGGTTTAATCTAAAATAATTTGGATTAGGTGTCTCTGTCACTGTAGCATGTGGCTCTTAAACTGTGCTGTCCTACCTTTTGTTCGCCCTTTACTCTGCTCCTTCTGCAATTTGCTGAATCTGGACTATCCACAGGCCAAACATACTACTCTGTGTCATGTTGGCTGCTTCTGAAAAATTTTGGATTTTGGCCTTGGAAAGCTCATAGGACCTGTGGAGAAGGAAAGGAAGGTTGTCAAACATTCTTCTCACTTTGATCTCTCTTTTTCAGGGAGGGAGGGTTAAAGGGAGGAGAGAGACTGAGCAGCCCATAAAGGAGAGTACTGAAACCAGTTTATTCAACAAGCAAACCAGATAAAGATTAGGGTTCCTATGGCAACTAACAACCAGCAGAAGCACCTCAAGGATTTGGGGAGGAGTGGCTGGAGGATGATGAAATTGTTTAGCACAAGGCCCCAACATTTTTGGATTACAAAGACCTTTTTCCAGCTGCAGCATCAACATCAGCTCATTTACTGAAGAAGGACATTTCTGTGTAACTGGCCACCAAAGGCAGAGGACAAGTTCTCCATGCTAGTTTAGCTAGGAGTTAGTCATGAGGCAGAGTACTGTACAGACAGTCCAGAGTTGTGTTACCTCTCTCTGTGGTTTGTGAGGGAGTGGGAGATGGCAGATGAGGGGGAGATGGAGGGACCCTAGAAGCTGAGTGGCAAGTGCAGAAGGGGCATTAAGGCTTGTTGATATCATGCCTAGTTGGCACCTGTACTCTGGGGGGTCCTAGAAACCATATTCCTCCTCTCATATTTAGGGAAGCCTGGGGAGTAACTTTCTTCTTTGGTCTTCAGACCATTCCATCTCAAAACCTGAAGCGATAAGTGTGTGTACAAGCCTGCTCTTTCAACAGAAAACTTAAAACATCAGTTTTGTTTGGGGCTTTTTCTTTTTGGCTACGTTGCTGTAGTAGGTCCAAGAGCCTAGGTGCTCGGTGCTTGTGTGTGTTCTCTGCTCAGTGCCAGCCCTCCTGCTGAGAACATCTCTCACCAGGTATTGTGAATTTTCCATTTGGAGTTAAAATGCCAAAGCATGTAGTCATTTGATTCTAGGAGCGAGAGGAGGCTGATGGAGGTTAAGTACAAGTTCTGTTTAGATTAGCACTGCATGGAAAATTACCATCTTTGTGCAGCCTCAAGGAGGCCCTACTGAATAGCCCCCTAATCTACCCCAGCCATAGGAGGTTGATTGAGTGATTTCCTTACTTGGATTTTGTTTGTTGATCTTACTTTCTTGATTTTTTTTTTAATAACTCATTATAATCATACCCTTCTGTCTACTGGAATAAAACCCCCACACCTCACCCTGAGAGCTCTATTTGTTCTTTGGCATCCGTTGGTTGGCACAGCTTCCATCAGAGCTCACTTTACTGCTAAGCAGTGGACACAGGGCAGCATTGTACCAGCTCATGCCAGCAAGAGTGTGAAAGGATCTGTCAACCAATTTGCTAGTAAAATCTCTAATCAGGCTGATTCTGGTGTTCATGGAGTAAACAGTAAGTTGAGAGCTTGTCCTACCAGAAGGAGCTGCTGTTTGAGTTGTATGATACAATGTGCATCTGGTTCCATGAGCATTGGCTATCTAAGGTTAAACTATGTGGTTCACTCTAGGTTAGGAATGCAAGTAGAGGATGAATGGCAGGAGAGGACTGTATGTAGCAGAAGTGAGGCATGTGTGGGGCTTATGATCAGAAAAACTTGTGGCCTATCAAAATTTGGACATAGCTGTTAATAAGCAGACCTTAGTTAAAAGTTGAGAAGGTGGCTGGCGAATGAATGGGGAAGAGGGTAGGAGATGGGAAACCTGCTGTAACATGATGAAAGGAGCATTTGAGTCTAGAGAAGGCTGATGCAAGAACCTGAACAGAATTCAGGAAATATAATGAGGAGGTTTGAAACTAGGGCAGGGGTAGAAAGGCACAATGCATGCTGTGTGGGTAGGAATGAAATGGGGGAGTAGGAACTGAACAGGATAAAAGGGGAAGGGAGGAATGGTTAGTGGGGAAAATGAACTGGGTAAGAAAGGGAGAGAATTGTAAGGCAGTGAGAAGGAGGATGTTTAATGGAGAAGGTGGAAGAAGGAAGGTAGGCAAAGAAAATTAGTGTAATGAGAATACTGAATTAGAGGTGCAGGGGGAGGATACCAAAAGATGGGGGCAGGGAAAGGAGGAGAAAATGTCCTATTACTGAAGGAAAGAAAAGAGTTTTAGAGACCTAGCATTCATTTTAAAGAGTGGGTGGTTGGGGGGGGAAAGCCAAGGTTAACTGTAGAGAGCTACAGACATCAAAAACCCCAGGAAAAAAAGAGCTATAAAAGAAAAAAAAAGTGGGAAAAGAAGAAAGGAAAAGAGAAACAAAAGCCAAGGGTGACAGTGTGTTACTTTGTGGACACTGTGCCATCAGGAGCAACTCAGATAGGCATGTTCCTGTGAGCCCCCATATAAGCATATCTCTTTGTGTTCCTCCTGAACCTGTAAAAAGCTGTATGGAGACATGGAACTAGGCAGCCAGGGCACAAATGCCTTTCCCAAAAGTAAATGAAATCTCCATGCCTACAGAGTATGTCTCTCTTGACAAACAAAGAAAAATGTCCTTCTCACTGCCTCTGCCCATACGTTCGCTACATAAAATTAAGGTTAAGGCACACTTGAATTTTAGTTTCTAATGCCTTCCTGCTGTTCAGAGAATTCCCTTAGTGTGTCTAGGACTGGGTAGCATATATGATTTTGAGTAATTTGTACAAAGGCCTTACTTTAAAGACTTGAATTTAGTGGTAGGAGCTAATGCTGTGCTAAAGAATTAGATGTGATCTGGGTATCTTGAGTGACTGACAGACTGAACCATACAGTATATGACCCTGTAATGCTCTTAATTTGTCCTGTGACCACTGCTCAAACTATCTTAGGAGGGAAACCCACTGTCATTCTCTCTTACTTGTCTGGGCTGCTCCAGGGCATCTATGGCAAGTTGTGTCAGGCAGAACTTAAGGAAATGTCTGTTAGCTGGAGGCCAGCTAGTAATAGCAAAAAAGATGAGGGTGTGTGGGATTCTCCTGCAAATCTGTAAGATTTGTACTTGTGGCATCAGTGATGTACCTCGAAATGCCACTGCTTCTATTCCAGACCTCAGTGCATCTTGCACTCTGAGTACAGCCTCTGGCATGTTATTTCTCCCTTGTTCCGCTTTGCCCTCAAAACAGTGTATTTAGGAAAGCTGTGATACCTACCCTAGGCACTCACTGTTTGCTAAACTCTGTCGGAGAGAGGAAAGTGCCAGATACATGCTCTGGTTTGTAAGCACCCTGAAGGAAATCTTCTAGAGGGGTTTGCAGCCATTCAACTCCTCTGCCTACCAGGCCTTTTATAAATTTCCCATTTATAGCATTTAATAGTCAAAGATTGAGTCAGACTAAGTAGTGGATGGGGTGAGGCCTCAGAGGTCTTCAACCAGACAGTCTGAGATGTTTATATGGAGTTTAATACTGGCATGACTATGTTTCTAAGCAAGGCTTGCCTTTCCCAGGCTTAGTTTCACCCTCTATATTTACTTGTATCACAAATTGTAAAGAATTCTTGTATCCCTGTAGCAAGATTAAGCCCTTTAGCAGACTACTTGAAAAACTCTTCTGTGTCATGAGGAGCCATCAGGAGAGATGTCAGACATTGCCAGCCTCCTGGGTCCCTGTAGGAGTGGAATTTGGAGATGAAAATACCCAGATGATCTTAGGGAAAGGTGCAATGCCATCTGCATTAAGGAAAGGTGGGGAAAATCCTAATGGCTTCTGGTCTGAGCTTCTGGGAAAGGCATTCTTGTTCTCAGGGTAGCAATTGCTTCAGACATGGGTATATGAGCAAGACATCAGTTAAGCAGCTGAGGATTTGACTGCGTGGTTAACAGCACTAGCACTCCATACTCAAGTGGATTTTCATTGTTACAAGGACAAACAGCGTGGAAATTAAAGGAATGTAAGGCAGCATTTCCAGCCTATGACATCCATTAAATCTATAAAATAAGTCAAAATTTATAAAGAATATTTTCTTACAGAATCTCAAAATAATAGCATATTATGTGGAGGCTTCTAGCACTGATTCCTGCTACACTGACTCCCACTTTTTTGGTGGTCTAACAAAGACAGGGAAGGTTAGTCATCCTCTACCTGATCCCTGGCTCTCTCTACTACTGAACAGGGAACCTGCATCTTTTCACCTCTAAAAGGATTTTACCTGTCCCCTACTGGTATTATTGCAGCTGTATGTAAAACATCTATTGTCTTAATTGTGAGTGCTGCTAGTTTGTGTTGAACCAGCAGTCTTGTTTTGGGAAATTCTCTTGTTTGTTTTGGACATTAAATATTTAAAAGCTTCCATTTTGGTGTGTATTTTCTGGCTAGTGAGAGGAAAAACTTTCAATGATTTTCTCCTTTGTTTTCCCCCCTGGTGTGCTTGCCCTCCAGCACTGGCTAGGTAAGCAGTTTTGTAACAGGGAGGTTTTTCCTTCTGCTCCTGACACAGCTTTTCTTGATAGCTTCAAGCTACAAGTTTCTCAAGATGAAACCTTATGCAGATCTCTGGAGCTTTTTTAAGAGAAAGTCCTCCTCCGTGGCTTTGTAGCAGTGTCCTTGCTGTGTGCCTGAAGCCTGTCACCGAGCTGCATGCAGGCTTAGCTTAGCTTCTTTTTCTTTCTTTCCCTGTGGTCTGAGATACTGCTGCTGTGTCATGACTGGGCACTTGGTGTGTGATGACAGCTCTGCTGGGGTAAACTGTGAGAGACGAGTGGCTTCTCCTATTCCAAGTGCCAGATTTTCTCCATCTCAGTATTTAAGAATTAGGGCAAATAGTTGCTTGTTGTCACATAGCTGTACTCCTTGCAGTCTAAAATGGTTTTCAGACTGAGTTTACCACCAAGAAAGAAAATGAGAAAGACCTGAGCTCATCTGCATGTCTGAATTCATCAGCTCTAGAAGGGAGGTAGATACTGTGAGGACAAAACCAGCACTGATACCTCAGCATGTGCTGGGGCAAATACTTAGCTGCAGCTGCTTTCCTTAGGAAGGAGGAATTTGAAACTCCAGCTTACCTTATTTGTACTGATGAAGCTTAGTTGGCTGTCAGTGAGTGACACCTGGCAAACAGAAACAGCCAATATTGGTGTTTGTAGAGGGAAAGCACTAAGAATTTTCAAAAATCTGCATTTTACATTAGGAAAAAAAATTAAAAAGGATATGTTTTTCAGAGTGCAACTGGACACAACAACTAAGACAAAAAGAGATTAAACACTTCCTCCACTGCATGAGCAAGTGATTTTGGAGCCTACACTCTGTTGGGTTAGCTTCTTGTAAATAGAAGACAAAATGCATGGACAGGAGGATGTTCTTGTGCCCACCTTCCACAGCCAGGGGTAGAAATGCTCTAAGAAAGGTTTTGAACAGCACTTCTCCCCTGCTCAAAGGCAAAAGATACCCCCTGGCTCCTGGAAGGCAGTTTATTCTGAAAGGCAGGTTGTTTATTGTATGCTCTTCAGGCTGAGCTGTGAGATGAGGTTAGCTGTGTGGTGGGATGAATGTGTCAGAGGCTGAGTGAATCTGGCAAAGGTAACTTCTATACTGCAGGACTGGAAGGAGTAGTGGGGAGAGTCATCAAGAAGATGGTGTAGGCAAAAGGCAACTGCATGGTGGAATAACATACCTCCCCCAGTCTTTGGGAGCCAAGGCTGACTTGAATCAAGCAAAACCAAAGATTTTCCAGCTGAAGCCTACTTCTGCTGTATCTGATCAAGCACAGGCCAGGAGGTTGCCCCAGATGTGTTCAGAACCCACTGGTGATGAGTCTGGAGATTTTGCTGCTGGCTCAGTGCCCGAGGCAGCCTGTGCCTCCTGCCAGTCATGCAGGGGCAGCTGTGATTCCCCTGCACTCACCCACTGATAGCCTTTGCCCGCCAGGCTCCTGAGCATGAGCACTTATGCTTTGCAGGGATACCTTGTGGCTTAGTGCAATTATGAATTTTGCTTTATTCTGTCTAGCTCCCACATGCTGTGCTCAGCAAAGAGGTTTTCTCATGACACTATTCAGCCCTATCAGCAAAGACCCCAGCACCAGCTAAATATTTTGGGCTTTGTGGCTACTGCTAAAAAAAAAAAAGTACAAGCTTTTAAACTGCACTTTGCAAACTATGCTGAAGGTTTCATAAAGTGGGTATTTTTAGCATGTCATAAAAATAAAGCCCCATTTTTATCTCTTCAATCTCTGCAAGATTAATTGAAAGCATTTTACCTTGCTCTCTTTTGCTTCCCTGACTTTCAGAGACTAGCTAACTTTAGGACCCAGGAGGGAAAACATCATCAGATGTTGGCAAATGCTGGCCATGTTGTGTGTCTATTTATAGTAGGCATGTGTTGAACCACCTTGTTCTTTTCTTAGCATCAGCTGGACTAGCTCAGCTATCAATTATCCATGAAGCTAATGACAATACAAGGAAAGCTATGTAAAACAGGTGCTCAGTGGAGAGAGGAAAAGAGGGGGAGGTAGGTGATAGGACAGGGAGAGATGAGGTTTTAGGAACTGAAAAAGATCCTTTTGCTCAGCCTGAAAGCCCTTATTATCTGTAATAATTATTAATAACAGGGGTGCCTTCACAGAATCATTGTGACTGCTTTCAGTGGGTACATCCCTCCCAAATGTTATTTCTCTCATTTATTTTCATTGTGTTGGAAAACAAAGGCAGTGGGCTTTTCTGCCTTTTTTTTTTTTCTTTCTCTTTGCTTCTGATAGACCTTAAGCTAGGTGTTCTCCTCCCCTCTTCTGTCCTGGGTTCTGATATTTGGGTTGGTAATAGTAGGTTCCAGTTTCCCTGTGAAAAGCTGAGGCTGTGATATTTCTCATGCTTGGAAATTGCATGTCTATGTTGATTTCCTCTTTTGGCTCCATTTCAGAGAAGATTTTGCCTGTAAGGACTCTGGGGGGAGAAGGGAGCAAGCAAAAGGTTGTCATTCCACTCCTTGCCAATGACATAGCTGCTTGTCAGCTATTTATCAGCTTTTTCTTTTTTGTTTTTGATGGCTTATCTTCGCTGCTTTCCTCTCTAACGGCAGGGGAGCAGGACAGTGTAAACTCCTCTCTTGACAGCAGCTCGGGTTCTGCCACCATCTGCCACCTAATCCACTTCCAAGGAAGGGTCTGACGTCTGTGTGCCTGTGTGTGCACATATAGGCTCCCCACGTAGCCACACATCATTGCAGCAGCCTCACACGCGCTAGCTCACAAGCACCATTTCTTCCATTTGCTTTACAAGAATTAGCCTTTGATACTACTTTTCCTCCTCTTGCTGTAGATTTCACTCATTCAGTTTGATGTACTGTGGTGGTTGGCAGGGGAAGGGGCTTATAAGTTGAAACTGGAGATTTCCTCAAAACCTGAGTATCTCACTGTTTTCTTACTTAGCCTGGCTCTTTGAGGTGCTGGAGTTTCAGATTTTTTTCTTTTGCCTTTTTCTGGAAGCTATGAGTGTGGGATGCATGGATTACTTTTACAAAAGCAGCAGGAAACAGAACAGGTGTAAGTTGTCTGTGCCAAGCTCCTTGGATAGCTGGTAAGTGGGCTTTTGCAGGAACTGTTGAATTTTAAGCTTTGGAGTGACAAAATGACCAGTCTTGTTTGACTGCTACCTGCAAGCACTGAATGTGCTTCAAGCTTCTTTGGTCTCCCTCCTCTAATGCTAAGTGAAGAATGACAGTTACCAGCACATGTGGTGCTGTGTTATATCTGGCTGATGTTTTTAGATGTACTGTATTCAACACAGTTCACTGATTATGCTGGACCATATTTGCTCATAGCATTCAGTACTCTGAACACACAGTGCTGTGGAAAATGGCTTGAGAGTTGAGATGGGAAGAGAAGAAGGGCTCTGGGAAGGTTGAGAGGGATTTAATTGTATGCATTCAGAAATGCCAGTCATTTTGCCAGTCATCAGGTATGCCATTTTTTCTGAGCTATGGTAATGAAAGTTTGAATTAGCTTCTGGACGATGGTAGTTGTCTATACTTCTTGAGTGGCTTTCACACCAGAGAGTGGTGTGAGTTCTTCCTCCTGGGTCCCCATGCATAGCCCTTTCCTCCCCCTTTGAAAGGGTCTCCACTGCAAAAATTAGGGCTTCTTCCTGGCTGAGGAGGAGGGAATAGTACTCTATTCAAAAGATAACACAGTCTTTGGACAGGCATCCCTACCTATGCCAAATACAGGGCCAGGAATTCAACTTCCCTCAAAGCTGAGCAGAATTCTCCCATGTAATGCACAGGGTTTGGCCAAAGGCTTCCTGATGGACATGGAAATGGACTGCAGTTGTCTGCAGGGGAATTTAGATGAGGCTCAATTAAAGCTCTCATTGGTTCCTGTGAGTTTCTGCTTTGCTTTGTGGTTGGATTCCCCCCCCCNATGGTAGGAAGTTATTTGCCTGTATGATCTTCAGAACAATTTCTACATCATACTGAGCATGGACCAGAGGAATCCTGCTGTTCAGTTGTGCTCTGATTCATCAGTCTCTCCTAAAACAAAAAATGCACATTAATTAGGAAGGGAAAGGAACTTCATCATGTTAATTTGAGATAGATTTTTATACAAACTAATTAATTGGTGATCTTTGCTAAGTGTGCTTTATTCTTTTTGTAACAGAAAAATTACTTTTTGACTGTTTGAAATTATTTGTGGAGGTATTCAAAGAGGTTTTTTATTAATACTGCATTGACATGTATTGATGAAACCTGAAAACTCCTCTTCGTTTCCCACTGCAGAAAATTGCTTTCATTTTTCACTTCTAAAGCAGTCAGGGGAATAATTCTCCACCCTCACCTAGCAATTTATGACTGATCTGATAAAGACAGACTATTTCAGGCAATTGATTTAAGAACTTTTCTTCCAATCCTGGTTTCAGCCCTTGTTAGGATCCCATCCTTGTTCACAACAAGATGCTTACAAGCTTTGGGTTGTGTTTTCCAAATGAGTTGTCCAAAAGGAAGTAATAGTTGAACTGGCAGAACTGTGTGATGCTGTGGTTTTGTTCAGAAGATATTGTGCTTCACATTTTGTATTTGTCTGTGTAGGGAAAATAGCAGTATGCTCATGGAGGAACTGGTCCTCTAAAGTCACATTTTTTGCTAGACCATTTAGTCATTTTTCAGTGAAATGGTCTAGGAGGAAATGGAAAAAATGGTAACAAGTGTTATGTGTTTGAGAGAATTGTGCCTCATTTTGAGTTCATAGTATTTAGAAAGTGCTCCCTTTCATAGTACATTTGTTTTCGGTAGAAAATACGTTTTAATGACTACTAATTAATGGGTCACCTAAGATAAAAACAAAGCTACTTTCACTGCCAAAATATCTCTAGGGAATTAGAAAGCCCTCCTTCAGTAATAGAAATTTTAGTGATTTGTTGTTTTCAAGTTTTATTTCTTTGCTTCTGTCTCTACTGTTCTGTCTCAGCTCGGGAACTGTCTCATAAGCATAGACCTTGCCCACATTCCCTTGAGATTTTAACAGACCTACGCAGGATGGGAAGAGGAATATTCCCTTGGACATAGGTATTCCCTTTGTGATGCTAGCCAAGCAGCAAGGAGCTCTGGAGGAAAGCTGATCCTCATGGGAAGTGCAGAGGGATCTTGCAGTCAAAAGCTTGGAGAATTATGAATAAACTTTAGGAAAAGCATGGATGTTTGATCTAATTGCATACATTGTGGGGTTCAGTTTCCAAAAAGACTTTGTGCATGTAAGCAGAGCAGTGTTATCTGAATGCATGCTTTCAGATGGCTCTTCAGTCAGCTTTTATGTGGTCAGGGACAAGTTTGACTTTACTTATCCAGCACTATCAATAAGCTGAAACCATAAGGAAAAACAAAAGCCCAACCAAACAAAAAGAGACCTGAGATTTCATCTCCCTTTCCAACACTGGGAGTAACTGTTGGACAAAAGGGGCAACAGGGGATGATGAACATGCCCCTGGGTCTGGCAGTTTGGAATAATTCTGGTTGTATTACCTGTATCCTCTGTTTGGATGACTACATCTATGAATGCTGCTCTTTGTGGAGATAAATGCTATTGACTTCACTGAAAATAATTGACTGCGGTGAAAATAATGTAATTTGTGTAAGTTTTCATAAAGTATAAAGTTGAGTATTTTGCCTTTTTTTTAAAAAAACCAACAGCAATAATGTTGGATAGCCATGCTGAAACCAATCAGCTCATTTGCTGAGCCTGGATGCATAGTCATTTTTGAAAATGGTGTCCCTTTCCAGTCTGCCTAAAGAACTTTTTACTTCAAATCAACTTTGAAAATGTAAGTAATAGGAAGTGACGTTTTCATTCCCATTCTTTTGGGATTGGCGTGTAAAGAGTATGTTTGCTTGTTAGCTATGGTCAACATTTCATAAATTCTTTTTAAGATATTTTTAACAAGGTTAATCTCTCTGAACAATGCTAATAACACAGGTCAAGTTATTAACAAGGCCATTAAATAGGCAATTGGAAGGTGTTTGGTTTTTTTCACTCGCTCTGTAACTGAAAGTCTAATCTGCAATAGCTCTTTAAAGGTGATAAGTTATTGCTCTACACTAGCAACTCTTGTGTCAGCCATTGGTTTCTTAAAGCTTAGATTCATGCTACCAGGTTGGTTTGTTTGTTTGGATAGTGTTTGTGTTGTTTTTAAATGAGGAAAAAGTGATCAGAAATCAGAATGTGATCAGAGTGGAAGCTGGGAGTCTGATAGGAAGCTTTAATCTGTGAGAAGTATAGCTTAGTTCTATTTTCATATTTCAAAATTGTCAGACAACAGCAACTTACAGTCAGAGTCAGGATGACAAGCACTGATTTGTGTGCATTGGTGATGCCCTCATATGTTTGTGGTGATCTTGGGAACTATTTGCCACCACAAACTTGAAATTTTAACATCAGGAACAAACCCTTAGTCTGTATTACTTACTCTTAATACTTTAGATTTTGATCTGCATGTGCCTGATTTACATAAAGCAACTTGAGAAGCTGAGGGATGGTAGATCACCTAGACCGGATGATACTCATCTCTGATTACTGCAGGGAAGAACGTGTGAAATAGCAGAGGCACTGGTGAGGACATGTGATATATCCTGAAAATCAGCAGCTGTTGGTGACAATTGACAAAGCACCAGCGTGGGATCTACTTCCAAACTGGAGCAGCAAGGTCCCGGAAATCAGTAGGTGGGCAAGCTGCCTTGGCATTGCAGGAGGACTGAATGAGAATCTTGGGACAGCACAGGGCAATGGCTGGCTGGGTGTAAATCTAGGGTCATATTACCATTTCCTTTGAAAGGAGGAATCTTACACCTGTTAGATTGTGTAAGAATGAGGTTGCACAGATGTGGTTACACATGAGCACAGAATAAGGAGTGTGTAGTAGGCTTGAGTTACTAGGTTTTTCAGAAGACTTTTTCTTTGAGTAAGTTGGGTCAGGACTTGGAATATGTATCACAAAATGGTGACAATACAAATAAAAAGTGAGCATAATTTCTGCCAGCTCTCATCTTTCCTGCTGATGAATCACAATCATTATGGTTGGAAAAGACCTCCGAGACTGACTCCAACTGTGTGCCTAACACTACCATGTTCACCACTAAACCATGTCCCCAGGTACCACATCTATGTTTTTTGAACACTGCCAGGGATGAGTCCACCTGGGCAGTGTTCCAATGCCTGATAACCCTCTTGGTGAAGAAATTCTTCCTAATATCCAATCTGAACCTCCCCTGGTGCAACTTGAAGCTGTTTCCTCCTGTCCTAATGCCCATTTTAGATAGTGGGTTCTTAAATTCCTGTTTTGGTCTGAAGCAGTACACACATTTTACATCTTTCTGTGGAGGTAGATGAACATAGCCCATCAGGGCATCCTTATTCTTTGATTTCTGTGAAATCTGCATGCAGTGCACGGCTTTATCAAATGTTCCTAACAATTGAATAATCTCAGAGAGCTCCAGTGCAACCATATCCTCAGATGAGTGTGGTCAGAACATGGTTTCTTAAAACTCCAGATGCACACTCAAGTGTGTGCACGCAGACTGCTGTGGCTTCATTTAAAGGAGTCTGGGAGAAGCTGTGTAGCTTGCAACTCTTGAATGCAATAGCAGCCTTCTGCTCTCAGCACTGATGTTAAATGGCAATACAACTGGACAGGGGAGATGAAGAACTCCATGGGCTTTAGACCCTGAGCAACCCTTTCCTTTAGGGAGTTGATCCTTTTGCATGATAGTGTCAACACACAGAAACAAAGCTGAATGTAGACGTTTCCATTGGTTTGCCAGCCTGTATGCTCCACAGAGGAGCAGAGCATTTCATAGGCCTGTCAGCAGGGCAGGTTTTGTTTGCAGGAAATTTTTGTTTGAGAAAAGGGAAGGAGAAAGTATTTGGTAGAAATTGTAAAGGATGACCAAAATTCCCCAGTAGATTTCAGTGCACCAGGGACTTTGTATTATGGCAATGTTCTCTAAATCTCAAGCAATGCGTGCTAGCAAAAATGGTCTAAATTCACATATAGTTATGTGCTCCAAAGCTGTGGGGCTCTCAAAGGAGTAAAAGTCACTGTGGATATTTCCATGAGGATAACTACACAGGGTTGCTACAGATGAAAAAAATTTAAAAAAAAAAGGTGGGGGGAAAAGAGGAGGGGATTTATGAGGAACACAGGAGGTAAACTAGAAATGTGTTTAAGTGGGTGCATGGATTCATCCATGTCTTTTATAATTTCTCAGAGATCAGTCTCTCCTTTAATAATCTTATTCTACCTTAAAAGAGTCAATGAATGTGTACTTCCCCTGCAATTAGTCAAAAGCAGCACCAAGGTAGGAAATCTTTGCCTAACTCCTACTTTTGCCTTGCCTGCACAGATGTTGAATAACTCACCAGGTGTTTCTTATTTACTGAAACTCCCTTAATTCAAGGTTTTCCCTCAGCTTTGGGGTAGAAAGTGCTAGTCTAATCATTCTGAATTGTGAATGAATCACTGGAGTCCTTTGGCTGGAGAGGAGCTCTTAGAGGAGCACAGTGCTCCACTGCCAAAGGTCTTTGTTATTTTGCTGATTTAAAGAAGGCATGTGAAACTCTTTATTTTGTCACTTCTCTGCTCTCTTTTCTGGTGAGTATGCATGCAATTGTGAGGAACCAAGAGCAGCTCATGTGGCCCTGTATTTGTTTGGGAAACTGCTATTTTAAATCAGGTTTGAAAAGATTATTTTAAAACTGAAGATTGTGCCCTTAGCAAAAGCATTGGAAGTGTTAGGGCATGGAGAAAGTATAGGGATTGTAATATTTAACCCTTTATGGAGTTCTACATTAGGATTTATGCCCCTTCACAGGAGAGGCTTTGCCAGGCATCTAGGTATTTTGGAAAGACTGTGATACAGGTGCAGAGCAGATGATGCATGACACTGTTTCTTCCTCTGAATGTCAGGTTTGCATTAGAAAACTGTTAGCAACAATTCTTGCCTCTTTTTTCCACAAGAGAGGCACCTCTTTGTTTTGTAACTGTTTTGCACTGCTATTTAAGTATATTTATATGGAAAGCAAATTTCAGTCTGCATTGTCCTTTCTATGATCTGAATCATTGACACAGAAGAATTGTAGTTGTATTCTTCCTCTCACCTGATGCTTTTAAGGGGAGAAGGTAAGAAAGGCTTCAGAAGTGCACTTTAATTTAGAGGTGTGTGAATTTGAATAGATTTACAATGCTTCTCTTAATGCAGAACTGAAATCTACAGGGCTTGAAATTGGGAGAAGTCTAAGACAACAAATGGAGCTATTGGGCTGTATAGAAAATGATTGTCTGCACAGCCCAGTGAGCTGAGGGGAATTGCAGGAGTAAAAAAAAAATTTGCAGCTGAGTTCCCAGACTTTTTTCTTCATTGTGAGTGCTTCTCATGAAGCCTTGCTAGTGAGCTAAGACAATTTAGTTGTCTTTGGTGAATCTTCCTTAGCAGCTCAGTTACATGCTGTAAGAGGCTATGAGGACCTTCACTTCTTTTCTCATTTATGCAGCCATTCCCAGTTTCCTGCAAACCCCTGGGACATGCTGGTCTTGCTGGTGAAGTGGTGTGGGGCAGTTAACGGTGTTGCAGTTACCCAGCAGCTGAAAGGCAGCACAAGTGTCTGAGCAGTGTGATGGAAGCAGCTACTGAGGCACACTTTGGTTGCATTTCATCTAAAAATATTTAAATCTATGCACAGAGAAAACTGAGCAATGCCTGCTACCTCTGTGCTTTATACAGTATTTGAGTTGTATGTATAAGAAAGGGAGATATTTATTTTGCATACAGCTAAGGCATGTCATTCCCTTGCACCTCGACTTCCAGAAATGCTCCAGGAATGTTGAAAACTACTGCCCTTTTACTGCTACATTCTTTGGACCACCAGTAACTAAGCCGTGAGCAAGAGCTGTGGTATGTTACAGCTCTAAGGGTGAGTGGCTAGTGCTTTATTTTCCATACATCTGAGCTTTGAGATAACTGTGAATCCTCTAGGGATTTGGATTTACTATTGATATGCAGACAAATCCCCAAGCCTGACTGTAAAACTGCTCAAGGCTGGAGATGGGCTGAAGTGGCAGTATTTAGTCACACTGCTTCTGGTTCCTCTGCCAAAGCTGTTTGTTTATTTTATGATCTGACTGACATACTGTATTTCCATTTGCTTTATCTTTTTTTCCTTCTGAACAACACTCTTCTTTGTCTAGAAGAAGCTAGATTACATTAGTCTGTGGGTGAAGATTCTTGGTCTAATAACTAATTAAAGAGCAAGACTAGAGGCAAGTGATCAGTTTTAATGTGGAGGAATGTTATCAGGGATTCATGTGGAGCTAGAAGGGCTGTTGCTAAAAGTGCTTTTGGATATTGTTTGGCAACAGGAAATAAACTGTGGGATGCTGAAACTTCTCTAGGCTATTTAAAATGAGAATTAATTGCAGATTTGCAAAAGGATCACGTGTAGTGAAAGAATGGACTATAAAATGGGGGTTGCAGTTGTGTGTTGATAGGGCTATTTCTCCATCTGTGTCACTTTGCAGTTAAGTAAGGCAAGGATGGGCTGTGCTTTGGTTATTGCCCATTTGGAGATAGATTTAGTACAAAAAATTCTACGAATATCTCTGCTTACTACTAAAAGAAACAAAGAGAAGTCAGAGAAGACAAACAGAGCAACAGTAATCTGAACAGTGAAAAGAAGCAGTATATGGATGACAAAAGACTCACTAGAAAAGGTTTTACCAGGTTGAATGATATGAGGAGCTACCAAAAGGCAGGTAGGGAATGCTAAGTTATTCCTTCCTATGACATAAGAACCAGAGAGCATCAAATAAACTTGTCAAGCAAGTTTAAAAGAGTGGGTATTATTTTTGCTCACAACTCAGAATTATGCAGTGAATCTCATTGCCACACAATGTCATGGAGATAAGAAAAACTGTATTAAAAGACCAAATAAATGAGCACTGTAAAAATGAGAGCATTTGATGCAGCTCATCTCAAGGAGACTGATGCTTTGCTTTGCTAACAGCAAGATGAAGTTGTTGAAGGCAATACATTCTTGTGCTCTCTCCATTACCAACTGGCTATGGGCAAAAGCTGCTGCCTTATGTATACATTTGACCTGTATCAGTAAGATTGTTCTTCTAGTCTTAGGGTCTGTCTACAGTAGACAGAGGTGAGATTACTGCACCTTTTGCCATGAGCTAGTAGTACAGGCTGTGAGCTTGAGCCTGAAAACGAGCTCACTGTGCTGTCTTGACACTGAGACCAATCAAAAAACCCCAAAGTAATGGGAGTGCTGGATCCTGCTGACTCAGTGTCTCCATATGCTGAGTGTGTGGACATCCATCCACACAACATGGTACAGACATGAAGGTGTTTGCTGTCATAGAGGCATCAAGATTGTTCGAATTTTGAGTTGATGTGGAGACCACCCTTGCCACACTCTCCTAGCCTTTCCCTACCAGCAAGCTTAGTTGATCTATTACTTGGAAGAACCTAATTCTTTTCCTGTCCATAAAATATGGAGGCAGCCCAAATTTCTTAACATGGGGCCACATATCTGGCAATGTGTATACATTGTAATGTATTCTGCATCAAAACATAGGAATTTGCTTCTGCCTGGAGCCTATTTCTTTTTTTTTTTTACAGATGGTTTCTGCTATGTTTCAGTGCTTCAGTTTGTGCTGAAAGCTGTAACTGTAGTTGTGCTTGTTTGTGGTTTAATGGCCTAAAACCAGACTGCAGAGAAAGTTCACTAAACTTCACATAATCCTTATTACCCACCTGCTTCTAGTTTTGCTGTTGAAGGCATGTAGCCCATGCTCAGAAAATTCCTCAAACTTCATGAAAATCAGACTAAAAGAAGGAATTTTGCTGGGGAATGGTTACATCTGTCAGATCTGTTGTATTTACAAAGAAAACAGGAATGGAAGCTGTTTTTTTGCCCACTTTGCTGATGCTCTAGTCTTCATTGCAGAACTGTAGAGAATGATGCAGGCTACTGCACACACATGTTGCTCTGTTGTGCCATCAGAGCTCATAACAGCTGAAAATCTGCTTTGTGAGGAGTTCAGCAATTGCTTTTTGGTCAAAATTATAATGAAGGTTTTTTTGCAAGGCAGTATCATTTACTTCAGTGAGCTCCGTTTACATCCACTTGTTTCTCAGCATGTGGCATCGTAGAGATCCATGCCAAAAAGATTCTTTACAGAAGCTGGCACACAGTTTCCAGGAAAAAGTGAAAACTACTTTCTAGTTGCTGTATATGTGTACACAGTATCCTTCACCAGCTCTCTGTTACTCTTCTGTCTGGGAAGTACTAAAACTAAGGTGTCTGAGAATGGATTGTATTGTCTCTGATTCATTGTCTTCTGCACCTTTGTGCTGATCTCTTGAGGGTTCTGTTTGGTCATGGAAAACAACCTTTCGTGGCACTAGCATGCTGGGGGAAGACTACCATCCCTGCTACCTGTGGGGTGCAGGACTGACCTGTGTAACCCAGAACAAGTGGTTTCTCCCCCTCTGTGCAGACCAGGATTGTCAGGCTTGGAATGCCTCCCAGCTTGTTGACTCTTGCTCAGTACAGGCTTTGAGGTGCAAGTGATGTGTGGTATAGAAATAGGAGCAATGAGTCAGAGGAGGTTGATGCTACACCTAAGCTCTCTCTATCCTTTTGGAGGGCAGCTGAAGAATGGTGTGGGTGGCACCCACTTAATATAACAGGTTTTGAACACATTTGTGGATGCAGCTACCAGCCAAAGGAGTCCTTTGTCTGCTCTCATGTATCTCATACACCTGCTTGGCACCTCTCTGCTTTAGCAGCATGGTGTCAGAGAATGAGTGGCTTATTGCTTTACCTAGCTGGAGAGATGTTTTCCTTCTAGTTACCTCAGCCTAGAAAAAGAAAAGCTATAGGTTTTGTTAAATATCTCTCTCACCTAAGATATAGGAAAATAAAATTTTGGGGGAGTTTAATTCCTTTCTTTATAGTGAGGGTGCCAGTTGAATAGCATTTGTTAATCCTTAATATAATATGTAAGGATATTCTGATTTGCCTGAAATGAACAACCTGGACAAATTACAAGAAAGTTTGATTACATGAGGTTCCCTCTTTTCTGTTCAAAGTATGGAAGTTCACACAAGGATGTGCCCTTCTGGCTGTTCATTTTTAGAACCCTTCTGAGGTATACCCAGTGCATAAAGCAGCCTCTCAGCACATTATGTATCATACAATGATGTGTCCAACAGAGAGAAAATAGATACTTTGACAGAAAGTTCTCATTTAAAAAAGCAACATACATCCTTGCTTTCCATCTTTCTGGTTAGACATTTAAAAAAAATTTCCCACAAAAGCAATTTATTGCTAGATCTATGCCAGCAAAATTAGGAAATGTAATCACTGTTTTGGATTTGAAAGGTATGAGAGAGATGCAAGGTGATACAAGCAGTGTGGTTTCTTATCAGTGGCTGCAAGTGGTAGGCATATGGTTTGGTAGCTATTGCCTTATTTGGTTCATTTTTGTTAAGAAGTGCTCAATTCTCCATTTTTCAACACCGTTTATATTTCAGCTCCCTGTTTTGACTCTTGGCCCACAGGATAATTAGTTAAATAGAACAAAAGCTATGCTTACCTTATTTCCTATAAGTAACACAAGAGAAGTAGGTCTTCAAAGAGGATTTGAAAGGAAAGAGGATAATGGCTTAAACTTAGGCAGGAAGCAAACTAAAGGGATGCAGAATCTAATCTCTGTAATGGATAACAAGGACAGTGAAGTAATGAAAACATGGGGAATATTCAAATACTGTGGAAAGGGGAAAAACCCCCATATTTTTCATAAAATAATCTCAAAGAAAATTGACTTGCAGCACAGAAACACTTTTATTATTCCTGCTGAACTGTTGCCATTCCTTGGTGTGTTGCTCCTTGTATTTGGTGTTACAGTATGGAGCTTTGGCAACAAAGCTGCAAACTCTTCGCTTCATTCTGCATTCTATGAGATATGGAAAAACTAGTTGGAATGTTCTGAGCAAAACGTGCTATTGATTTAAGGATTTTTGATTTATGGAGTCTTGCCTGGGCTATTGCACATATTGCTATGTGTATGTGTTAAGGTAATACAATTGTCATTAAGTGCATGTTGGAAGGAGGAAATAGATCCATGGCATATCTAAAGCCCTAGAGGTGCATCTATTTTGGTGATCTGGTTTGACCTTCTGTTGAATTTTGCAGGGTAGTTTTGGCAGCATTATGTGTACAGATAAGATAAGCTTTAAAGCAGAGGGAGAACAGACAGGAACCCATATTATCTAGATAAAGCACATCCACCTGTGACAATGAGAAGAGGTCATGCTATCAAGACATTGTCATGTCATTTCCCTTCCCCTCTCCCAGCGCTTTTTGCTCTGCTGTACTTTGTTTCTAGAACTGATATTAACTAATGCTCTGTTGTGGTGTTGTCCAAAGCTCAGTTTTCCCAAAGGAGAGACTGCTAGCTAGCCCCAGTTCAATCAGCAAGACAGGGGTGGTTGAGTGATGTGCTGTACCCCAAGACTCGGTTTGAGGATGGGGTGTTATTAAGAGAGATGGGGATGAGACATACTACCTGAGGAAGATTGGTGAGAGATATGAGAAGCTGAGAGTAGGAGCAGAAAAGCAGCTGTTCCTAGGATATGCTGGTGTTCCATTTTTTGATATCTATTTTCTATTCCCCCTGCTCCTCTGCACATATTGAGTGCATAGGCAGAGGAGGGGAAAATTACAAAACTTGCTATATAATAAATTCATTGTTCACTTATTATTTAATAATGCTTAATACCAAGTGACTGGAAGAGTAGCAAGCTGTTCTATAGGTAATCCAAATGTGAAATGTGACATTTCTCCTTTCTCGAGTCAGTCCCTGGAGTCTTCGAGTCACTGCGTTGGCTTTGAGGTGGAATAACTTAAATAAAAAGCATATCTCTGCAAGAGGAGGAAACAATGCATATCAGCAGCCTCTAAACTGCTTGTGCAGTGTTTGAAGTGGCAAAAAACAGACCATCAGAATCCAGTTATTCATTATCACATGTTTTTTGGGGGGAGAAAGGTGGGGAACTTTCCTGGAGTGTGGCATATGAGCTGGGTTAGGTGACTGCAGCTTTTGTAACTCCCTTCAAAGGAGACTTTGAGATTTTTCCTTTTTTTCTTCCTCCACTCTCTTTCTGATGCTTCAACACCCCTTTGACAACTTGGTGTTGGAACTTACTCCCCTAGTGACGGACTTCTTATCCTCTGGGCTCTCTTCTGAGTTACTGCAAGTTGTGTGTGACTGCTAGTCTTTGTGCACTAGCTACAATCTTCTTTTAAAAGCTGGTTTTGCTATACCTACTGTTCCCACTGGTTTTTTTGCCTTTTTAGCCAGTCCTTCCCTTTCAGAAATGGACCTGTTCTTAGAATTCTGTTTCAGTGTATTTGTATGGGGTGAGGCTAAAATGGGTTTGGGCACTGTCACCAGCAGCTCAGCAATTTAATTCCGAGTAGACTCTAGAAGGTATGAGAGATACATGAATTTTCAAAGGTTTAGCCTTTGGGCAAGTTCAAGTGGATTTTCATAAGGACAACAAAAGGTGCTTGTCTGCCATAGAGTCCCCTGTCCTCTGACAAATTTAAGTTACTGCTGTAAAAAACAGATAAAAAGAAGGTTCCTTGAATGTTTTGAACACTGAATAAACATCATGTTCTCTTCTGTTTTTTTTAATGAAACTGGAAAAAAAACAACAACCCAAAAACAAACCCAAACCAACCAAACCCTCATCTTGAGGCAGCAACCTGTCATAATAAAATTCAGTTTGTGTGTTTAAAGGATAATCTAGCCCATACGTAACTGAAAACAGGGCTTTAGACTGGGAATTTTTGTCTAGCCTATGAACTGTTGGGTCTGATATAGTAAACGCTGTAGTTTTTCTCAGTATGGCTGAATGATAGGTCCTGATTTGGCTTTATCTTTTTTTACAGTAGTATCATTGAAGTAAAATATGTTTAATTTTTTTTCAGCAATTTTCTAATGTTGGCATAGAGCATCAACTGGGAGAGGTCTTTTTGGGTCTGCCCCATGCCATAGCATCCTATTTTTGTTCCTGATTACCACCCCTGCCCTCCCACTAGATGTCTTTTGAGTGAGCTTGGGTGGGAAGGGACATGTTTTCTGCACCCTTTCAAGAGAGCTGCCTTCACAGCAAGGATTTGTCTCTGAGGAACAGAGCAGTAAATGCAGTGCCCATTTCTGCTGGCCAGGCTGAGATTCCTCGGGGGCTAGATGCAATACTGGTAAGTGTGTGTGTGCCTTGGGGCATGGTGCAACACAGAGGCATGAGCAGCTCTTACAGGGTGGAGCACAGCTGTGTGGCCACAGAGCAGCTCTGGGCTTCTTGGGAGGCTGGGTTCTACCAGCCAGAGAGCCATACTGATACATCTGTGTGTCCTGCAGTGCTACAGTAAACTCTGGCATCTTGATAGGGGACACTATGCTGCAGTGCAGACTTAAAGTGAGCTCACTTTGAGGTATTCATCAGGTGGCTTTCAAAAAGTAAGCTAAACTAAGTTTGGGTGCCAAGAAGAGTACCTTACTTTGAAAAACATCTATACTGCTTTGCTGTTTGGACTCCTGCTCTGGCAGCTGAAATCCTGTCTTCCAAACACAATTGACAAGCATATCAGTAGCAGCTTGGTCTTTTTTTATTACTTTACCCCTTCAACATTAATAACTATGCTCTCTGATTACCATAATGGACTGCATGTTTCTAATTTTTACTCCAAAGACTGTATGGTATTCCTGAGTAATGCTCATTTTGCTTTTTATTTTTTTAAGTAAATTGATATGTTAATTTTTTTGTTTCATTACCTATATGTGGTTTTAAAATCCTCTCTGGAGATATCCTGTACCAGAATAGAGCCCCAAGCCTCTACTAATATTAATGCTTAGGTAACCACAGGAGAGAGAAGAATTAAAGATCAGGAAAAGCAAAGTTGTTTTTACACCCACTCTCCATTTCTTTTCACATTATGCTTGGTCTTACCTGCTTCAGTGAAATTTGTCCATTTGTTCCTCCCTTTAAATAGAGCTTTGAGAAGATGCAAATACCACTCATCAGCTTTCTTTAACTTGAAGGTTAGCACAATGCTCTGTTACCAATAAGCAGTAATAAATATGGAAAAGAGCATGCAGGTTTTCTGGCTTCAAGTAATGGTCTGAGAGTCTAGCTTTGATTTTCTTTAGTGCTCTTAAGATTTTGTAGGGAGCTGAACAAGCCACGAGTGTAATCTTGTTTTCATTTTAATTTTTTGAAAGTCAAAATATTGTTTCTCAATCATGGTGGCACTACTAGAAAAATCAATAAATGCCTGAGGATGCTGAAATACTAAATGCAACAAAAGCCAACTAAGTTGATGGTTGTTATGCTCAGCTGGTTACATTTTAATTGATTTACAGGTATATTCGCTTCAGAGGCAATTCCAGTATAAAATATATTGACATGTAGATACAGCACCATGACTCATACATTTACTGTAATCAATATCACAGATTGTGTGTAGTGTTTACATTTGTATCCTCACTGAGTTTACCCAAAACATGAAGTTATTTCTAGTCCTGGTCTTTATGTAAATCTCAATTTGGGAGTCCGAGTTGGCAAAGCACTGCTGCTTTTGATTAGTATGGTCTAAACCAAATCAACTGCTCTTTTCCTTGGCATTTAATACTTAATTTCATCACAGTGTCTGGAGAGTCTTATTCCAATGTCATGTCTTTGTTTTCTGTCATTGTAACTAGTCTTCAAGCTGATCACTTGCATGATGGTTGATTCAGAGTCAGATTGGTGGTTTTGACATGTGTAGAGGTTTTTGGCCTGACCACATTTCACATAAAAGGAAGGAAAGTACCATAGCTGTAAAACAAGTCACCCAAAGATTACTTTTTCACTAGGCAGTTGCAGGTAGTACTGTATGGAGAGATATATATATCTATATCTATATTAGATATATCTATATTTTATATAGATATATATTTTTATATATCTTTATTTTATATATTTTATATAGCAAAGTGGATAGCACCCTTGAGCCCGCGCAATGGATTTTTTAGGTGAGACACAGCATGCGCAGAGCTGGACCCACCCTTTAATCCCAAGGTTCATCTGCCAGGGCCTAGCAAGCTTGGATGCTGGCAGCGAAGTCCTTAGGATGGAGGTTTTATTAGGGTATCCTTCTCTTAGGTGGNGATGTAGGTTTTATTAGAGTGTCCTTCTCTTAGGTGGAAGGCCTTACAGGGCTAAACAAGCTCCATCTGCCCGGGTTTGGAATCAGAGTTGTCCTTCTCCCCTGGATCTTCGTTCGTGAAGCCTAGCCATGATGATGATGATTTTATATAGATAGATATATTTTATATATCTATGTTTTATATAGATATATATTAAAAATACATATTTTGAAAACCCTTCTTGTTGTCTGAATTCCACCTCTTTGTACAAAATGCTTCAAATCTGTATTCTGAAAAATAATTGTTTCAAGATTAATATGTAGAATTACTGCAGCTCTTGGGAAATTCTGTATGTATTTTTTTTTTGCATATATTTTCTGTTTCTGGCCTACAGTGAAGTCTACTGAGAGTTTCGCATTCAAACAAGCCTAAAAACTCTTGCATGTTTACTAGTCTTCTATTCTATGTAAAAGAATCACCTTTGGTATTCATTCTACACTGTGGTGCCCTGAGCTCCTCTGAGGTGAGACCCACACTTTTGTGCAGAATTGATAAAATTCCAAGGTTTCTAGATGATCTGCTCCAAACCTTTAGCATTTGACTTCATGTGTTGTCATGGTGCAAAGGACCCCAGGGTGATCTGCTTTGTAGGCTGAGCTGGAGCCACTCTCTTTTATGGATCAAAACTTGGGAGGAGAAAAGGGAACATTTCTCCCTCTCTCCTCCTCTCCCTTTATACAGTCTCTCTATGGCTTTGCATGCCTAGAATAATATAGTAATAAATTAGGTCTGATTTTCATTCCCACAGTGACTTCTGTTTAGCAAACCTGCTTACAGATACAATCTTAATTTCACTTCATTGGTATTAATTCTGTGTTAAAAAGTACAAAATTCAGCAGCAGTTCCCAAGAGGTTGGCCCCAGCTACATCTCAGGAGAATTATGTTCTAAGAAGTACTGAACAGGAGGGTGCAAATTAGAAATATGTACATAGGAATAATCAGAAGATACTAGGTTCTGGTGCCCTTTTTTGATGTCCTGAAAAATAGTAATTTGGCAGATATTTTCTCTGCCAAACATACACCTCTGTGTGTGACATGTAGTTTGTCCTATGCAGTGCTTTTTGCCTCTCAAATCTCAAGGCACATGGAAGGATTTCTCTGGTCCAAGTATGGAGGATTTATCCCTTGACACTTTAGCATGTGTGCTGGTGGTGTTTCTTTGTCCATATTCTCTCTTTTGGGTGAGCACTGTGCAAACTGAATTTGCAGGTTCTTAATTTGAATCTTTTACAAGCTCTAGGCCTGCTCAGTTAAAAATTGGTGATATTGCAGTTAGGACAAATCTAACTGAGAGTCAAGACAGTTTAACACAATAAACAACAAAAGGGATGTGACCTAAGTTGTCTGCGGTTTAGAACTGATGGATTGAAAATCTTCTCAGCACAGCACAGAGGAAGTGCTATGTAGTGGCTGAGGGATGTGATGAGAGTCTCAGGTGAAACCTGGCTTTTCTTGTCTTGGCTGTGGCAAAATGGAACCTGGACAAATCATTTCACAACTCTTTCCTTTCCATTCCCTGTTAGACGAATAGCTCTTAACAACAGGGTCTCGAATTTACAGTATACTTTCCCAGCTCTGTTATGCCTTGATTTTTAGTTTCAACTGATGCTGTATTGGTGGTAACCTCATACACAGCAATCTAGAGTGATCTTTTCCAGTCCCCAGTGTTTAGACACGGATGGCAGGCCTAGATAGAACCACAGTACACAGACACATTGCGAGGGGGCTGGAGTGCAGCAACACATTTAGAGTGTTGCTTTTATTAAAGCTGCCTTTTCTTTCTCCTCCTCCTCCTCCTCTTCCTCCCTCAGGCGGGTGTGACATTGTTTTATTTGTTTTACTTCTATGGTTAGTGACCTTGGTTAGCAAGCCAGATTAAAAATAAAGCAGCAATCCTCCTCTGTTCTAACACTGTGAGAGCAGTTTCTGCTGAAGCTTTGTGATTGCAAGAAGGATATCAAGTCCTACCCCTAACTGGGGAGGTTGTGCTCCACATTGACACATGGAGTAGCTGGTAATTTCTGTCCTCTTTCTCTTTTATGTGACTTTAGGTACGTGATCATTAATGTCATCCTGGTTAAGGAGCAAGGTCTCTATTTCCACGGAAACATGGGGAAAGGGCTTTGGAATCTTAAAGGCCTTTTATTTACTGTGTAATATTTTCTTTGTTTTAAATGCTTAAAGGAGAGAAGACTACAGTGCTGAAATCTTACAAGAGATAGTATTTAAAAAGGTTGATAGCTATAAAAATGGCCTTTAACTTTTCTCTGTTCTGTAACAATATGTCAGCTGGTGAAAGATCAGCTGAGTTACCCTGAAGCCAGTGGAACTAGACCAGGCTACAATAGTCAGGAATTTGTGCCAGAGGTCTGGTAGTCTTTGGGTTAGGTTCCCAAGAGAAGCAATAGGACTTTTATCACTTGAAAGTCATAGCCAGACAAGATAAATCCATGGGTAAATATTGGAAGTGTTAGTTCTTCTTCAGCTACTAGATAAACAAGGTCACTTAAAACATTTTTCTAGTTCATTATTATGCACTTGGATTTCCTAATGAAAGACTCATTTATCTCTAAATGACTTAATTTTTTTGCATTGTTTAGTGTCAAAGGAAGCCAGCAACTGTGCAGACAATTTTTCTGTAGGTCAATATTGGTAGCCATTTAGTATGAGACAAGATATAAATATAGTCCTAATGCTGTGAATGCTCAGACTTGATGTATATTTTAAAGTGTTTACACTATAATTACTGCAAAAGACTAAAAATACTTTATAGCATTCTTGGTGCTGTGATCCATGCACTGAAAGATGGAATGTGAAAAGCCCAAGTAAAGAATAAGGTTAAAAAAGGCCTAACAAGTAACACAGGAGACTACAGTTTTTAACACAGTTACTGAAGTTGAGGGATAAAATACTGATCAAATCAATGTCAATGGTAATATTTCTATTGTCTTAAGTTAAACCTGACTTAACCAAATATTTTTAACATTATACATCCCTTTGCTTCTGCTTAAAAATCACCAAAATGTTTCTGTATCTGAGTCAAATCCCTATTCTACTGTAAAAAAATTTCCTCTCTCCACTTGAAGAATCTGTTCCTGTTTATTCTGCATCTGAACTGTGTTTGTTTCTGTCACAACCTTCAGAAAACTCTCCAGTTGCAGATTTCAAAACCTGTTAGGAATAATGAGAATTAAATATACAAATGTCCTTTGCCAGAGCAAAGAAACAGTACAGGTAATTAAACTAAAAATGTGACAAGATACCTGCACGATATATCGCCTATCAATAGTAAAATGAGAACACAGAAGTGGCTTTGAATTCAGCAGTGGCTTTAATTTTGTTTCCATCTGATTTCTCCTCTTATCCTGCAACCTTGACAAAGTCATGTTTTTTGCCTTTCTGAACCTTGCTGTTGAAAGGAGGTAACATAATTCCACTTTGAGCTCCCGGAATATAGGACATCACATATGGAGCTGAACCAAAGATGGCAAGCATATTTGCATTTACTTCAGTGTCAGGCAGCCCTTAAATTATGAGAAGATGGGGTGTGTAGGTGTCCTGAGGAAAGTAGTCCATATGGGAGGACTAGCACCAGGCTTGACACTTGGTCCTCAGTGCAAGAGAGGAAATTCCTAAATGTGGAATTGCAGGAGAGGCTCAGGGCACCTGGGACAGACCTCTTAGTTCTAGGCAACCTACTTTTTTGCAAGTTTATAGTTACTCTGGTTCCTTCTGTATAGAGTCTTGCCTCATTTTCTTGAGTGTCTCCCTGTCAGATGAAATTATGGGGAGAGATGAGGCTGGTGAGCTGTGCAATTAGGGGTGATTAGCTCAATAGGAAGTCCATTTCATCCTCGCTTTTGGCAGAAGGTAATGTTAGCAAGACAAATTATGCACAAGTGTTAAATAAAAATTTCCTCTCTTCTCCCCATAGATATTCTGTAGAAGAATTTCTCAGAAAACAATTGTTAGTGCTTTCCCTCATCACTTGGATTTCAAGCCAGTGAGGATGGAAACAGAACAACATGATCCCAGAACAAGATCTTGTATAGATTAAAAGGTTAAGATACTGCTATAAATTTAAAATACGGCCATTTTGGATGACATATGATAAAATTCCATCCAATAAATTTTTTAAATTTATTTATTAAAAAAAACCCCTCCTCATCCTTGGCTTTGGTTGAAAATGTTAACTGCTCTCACCAAAGCTGATTGAGATCCAGAGTTCTGTGGGAACATATTATGGCTGAGGAAGATGTCTCTTTAGGTTCATATCTATGTAATGCTGGCTTACTCCCTGCTTTATAATGCATTTTAAAATCTACAATGTGAGCAACTCTATAGAAATGGCATTTCACAATTTTATAGTGCTGCAAAGATGCTTTTCTTACTGATAAGCCTAAAATGAAGTTATGAATAAACTGTTACTTTAGTTAGTAGTACATTTTGGCATTAGAAATTAATTCATGAGGTAGAACACTTAGTTTCTCTTAAGTTTCAATTGTCCTTTGTTTTTCTGTTACTTCTTCTGGAAAAGCTTCTGAAGCATTTTATTGATGAGGTAATGCACTCTCATCTGCATGTAGTGCTTCTGTAAGTCCAGCAAAGGTTTCTGGTGACATGCTAGCCCACAAGAACAAAGTTCAAATTTATCATGTTCCCCCAGATGGAATTACAATCTTCATCAGTTGATGCAGCATTTCTCAACTTTAGAAAGGTGAATCCTGGCTTGTCAAGAAAATGAAGCTTACAGCATTGCTGTTACCAGCAATGTTGTTTTAAGAGCCTATCCAAAATGAGCAGTCACTCAAATTCATCCTCATATCTCTTGTGTGCTGTAATTAGCAATGCATTGTCAACAGTGTTGAACTAATGTCATTGGCATTTGAATCATGACCCTTTTATAACCAAAATTATTGCATCAGTTTCCCTGCAAATTCAGGCAGGAGCTGCTGCATTATGGATGGGTTGTGGTTTCAGCATTGCTCTTTGTAACCAAATGCCTTAAAAACCAGAGGAATCAGAATAACAAAATAGGTGGAGATTTTAGAGGGCCTGGGAAAGTCAATATTTGTTGCATGGTATTTTTTTCATTTTTCATTGTTGTACACAACTTAGTGAAGCTCTAAGAAAAATATAACAGTAAGTGGGAAGTTTACACTTGATTTACATACTGTGAACTGAATAGTTTCAGAGCACCTAGAAACATCTTCTGTAGGCACTACCTTAGCAGGTTTTCTTAGGTTACCTTATGTCTGAAGGACTCGGGTTTGACCTCAGTCATGATAAGGTGTTATTAAAAGGAAGTTATTTCCACTTTCTGATTTGCACTAGTAAGGCTAAAGTAGTTTAAAAAGTCTAATAAGTTAAAGCATTATGGTTTTCTTTAGTAAACAGTGTGTGTGCTCTGTGCCTTTTTGGTGTGTGTTAGAATCATAGAACCCGAGCTGGAAGGGACCCACAAGGATCATCAAGTCCAAGTGTTATAATGTTTTATTTGCTCCCACATACAGCATTTATGTATCTGTGCTTCCCAACAGCATTGGGAATTGGAGAGTTTGTTTTTTTTCTCTGTAATTTTTCCTGAAAGAGCCTTTTATCCCCCCACTCAGTTATTACTTGATATTACTTTTAAATACTTGATTTAGTATATTACTGTTAGTTAAGAACTACTAATTTTTGGATTCTCAAGTGATAAAAAGTGGCATTGCTTTGCTGAAGTCTGGAGTTAAAATTTATTTGGCAGTTGAAGTGTCTTGTTCCCAGCAAGGCTGCGGCTGGTTTCTACATGTTAGGGAGGATTGGTCACCCCAATTCATTTCAGAAAGCAGAAAAAATATTGAAGAAAATCTGGGATGAAAAGATGGCAATAGTTTGAGTATTTCACTTTATTGTTGTCTGTTTTGCTTTTCCACATATGAGATTTTTTTCCTCTAACTGCCCAACACTTGGACTTGTGGAAGAGATTTAGTGTGGTATTTGCTTTACGGAAGTTGCTCACTTGTAATTGTGAGGATCCTACTGGGTAGTTGCAATTGCCTCCCCAGTGGATTTTTGTCTGTAAGAACTTTTCTTAACCTTTTAGTATCACTTCATGGCTTGAAAGCTTGAACAGGGATGTTGGGAAGCAGCAGTGCCTGTGGAGTTGCCATGACAACGTGCTGTGAGGACAGCCGGCAGGGATGGGGCTTGTCAGAGTGACTTTGCCAGTTAGGTACTCTTTGTAAAATCTGGAAGCAGTAGGTTACTCCTCTCTTCCTTGATACTTTAGCACATGAACTCTTGCCAGTTACACAGAAAGCACTGCACTTCTACTGCTAACAGTTCTGGTCTGCAGTTCATACTACCAGTCCAGTTCGTCTGGGAGCACCTCCCTTATCACCAACAATGGTTGATTTTGTTCACCTTAAAAGCAACAAAAACCAATACTAAAAACATGCATTTTAATCCTAGATAGAGCAGAAACTGGGCATGCTCCCCTTAGAATTTAATGGTTTATCTATCCTTTGCTGTGTGGCATTTCTGTTCTCCACTGTGTTCACTCCGTCCTTCTGCTCTGGAGAAGGCAGCTAGGAGAATGAAGCTGGAATGGCTCAGTGCAGTAGCCCATGAGGGGTGTGTGCATGTAGCCTTGTTCACATCCTCCTTGGTGACTCACATGCTGTGGGTCAGGGCCCCAGGTGCACAGCTTGGTTTGGTAGAGCTGTGCTGTTAGATCTGCTGAGGTGTAGCACTAGGAGAGCAACAATGTTATTTCAGTAGCACTCTATTCAAAGTATTTCTGCTCCCACTTCTATTCACTGTGCATTAGTATTTTGTGAAGGCTATATTTAATTAAGGGATATACAGGATGGAGTTTGGGGTGGGGGGAGAATTTATCTTTTTAAAGTAGATGTAATACCAGAATCATAGCGTAACTCCTAATTATTCAGAGCATTTTTAAGTGCTGGGAAGGTGACATAAGAAGTAACCTAGTGGTCCTGCACTTGGATGTTTTTCCAGTGCATATTACCATCTCACCAGATCAGATCATCTAAAGCAGTTTGGATTTCCATGCTAAGAAAAGGTCAGGTTTTATCTCTCCTGAGTTATACATGTGCAATGAGATCACAGAAGGTAGCCTGGCCTGGCATCTTCTGTATCTGTCAGCAGCAAAAAGCAGTTGAATGTTTTTTCTGTTGTTACAGCAATGGTCACTTTGTTGTCAAGGTATGATTTCACCCATCAGGTGGTTATGATCTAAATAAATTATTTCTGTGTGTATATCTTTTTCAATAGGTGATGCAACATTAAAATAAGTGGAGAGAAAAATACAATAAGTTTATTTCTGTATCATACTGTGCTTCTGATATGGTTGACATAATTGAAACAAAGTGCTACTTAGTTTTAACTCAGTTGATTTGGATTTTTTTTCCCTCTTAATAACACAGTATCTGGAAAGAGTGACAGTTCAGGGCATGATAAGAAGTCCCCTTTCTCTCTCTGATTTTAATCCAGCAAAAGGTATTTCTAGCTGAAAACCCAATAATTTAATGACTGTTTAGTCATGTGTCACTGTAAAATAAGGCAGCATTTCCACGCAGATCAAATCTTAGGGGACATGTATTTTTATTGTATGCAGGAGGAAAAAGACACTTGGCAGCCTTGTTGAAAGACCAAAGAAAAGATAAGGTCAAAACTAGATTGGATTTAGTGACTGACCTACTTTCTCACCCCTATCAGTGTTACTTCTGGGCAGAGTGAGGTGCTCCAGGGTAAAAGTGGGCAGGATATTTGTATAATTGGTATCTTTTGCTTTGGTAGTTTTGTGGTAAAGGATTTTAATATCCAATGCTGTCTGCTATCTTCACATCTTAATGCTCACTGATAGAAAGAGGCCTCAGAAACTAGTCTTATTCTTTCCTAATAAAAACAGTAAATAAACAGATAATATTTTCCTTCAATCCCACAGTGGTCTTGTTCAGCAACTTCATTGCTAATTAGTGTTTTTCCCCAAAGGACTCCAGCACGTAAATAATGCACCAACACAAGAGCTGAGTGTGCATTACAAGTTCCTTTTGTACTCTCAAAATCTTTCAGATTAAAATAATATCCAAGTAGTATGATATGTCCTGTCATGAGGTTAATGTCCACATCTCTTCCAGCTCTAGGCGGGCTGAAGAGGGAAGGCTGCAGTCAGGTCACAGTGTCTGAGGAACTTATCTGACCCTGAAGAACCACTAGCCTCTTGCCACATCTTTTCATGAAGCTGTATAGTCACTACAGAAGCAGCTCTCAGTATTACTGTAGCCAAAAAGAATTGGAGGAAAAATAAATCTTCCTCCTCCCTGCTGTTTGCCTGTTATGTGCATTTGACAGTGCTTTGTATTGTAGGTTTTTTAGCTCTCTTGTATACAACTAGTGAGCCAGCTGGGAGGAAGAAAGACCCCATATGTATATTTTAACAGAATTTAGATGAAAAAAAAATAAACTGTTTAAAGGGCAGATCATGAGAAAAATGAGCATTTTGGAAATTAGTTCCAAAAGAAAAAAAGATACTCTGGTTACAGTATCTATTTAATTAGATCCAGCAGAGCTGCTAATGAGTGTTGAAGATCTCCACTTTCTTCTCTGCCATGAAGATCACTGCTTTAGCTGATGTACCCCTGAAAGTGTTCCTATTCCAAGACTCAATCTAGGCAAAACCCTGTGATATCTGTCCCTTGGGGTCAGGATGGAGTACAATAACCTTCCTCCTCACAGAGTGCCTTGGACTCTCCCTGCAGCACCATTTTAGTGGCTGCTGTGTGCTGAAGGCAGCAAGCCCTCAATGTGATTCCAGTGACATTTGTAGTGTTTCATGGCACAGGCAATGCTGTCTTCTTAATCTGATGTGAAGCACTCCCTCTAGGCAGAAATGTTAAGGTTTGGTACAGAGAAACTGATTTTCTTTTTTTTTTTTAATGGTTGTATGTAACTCCAGAGTTGATTTTAAAGAATAAGCTTTGAACCTAAGTATTTTTGGTAGACAGTTCATGTTTTATTCAGGGCTAAATAAGTATGAATTCATCTTTTATAAACAGACTGTGTGTTCTGGGGTTAACACCTCTGACTCAAGCCCAGCTCTATTTCTACTTGAGTTCTGAAAGTTTATTTTAAGCTGTTTCTTAAGGCTTTTTTCTGCTTTCTATGCATTGAAGGAAGAAGGAATATTGTCATGTCAGGTGTACTTTCTTCCTCATTTCTGAATTTCTGGGCAATTGTTTGTGATGGGGAAGGGGAAGCTGGTGACTTATGATAAATCTTTGCTACCCAGATCCCTCATTCCTTGTGTATTTTTTGACTTGTGTAAAGATCTGAAAATTTATCCCTAAGACTCTGGTCCTTGATCCTAAAACTTGTCAGAAATTATCAGAGGAACAAGAACTGGTAGACATGTGTCCATTCCCTTGGGACTTAGTCTGGTGCACACAAACTATTCCAGAGGAAATGGAAGAAAGTCAGCAATAGTATGGAGGGGAAAAAGGTGCAGTTGCTTGGAGCATGGTAGTGCTTGTCAGCTTAGAAGGTGACAGCCCTGCTAGGAATTAGGGACCTGTTGTTTCATGTTCTCAAAATAAGATTTTTCTGAGTATAGCAGCATATGCCTTCAAACTCTAGACTTTGGGGTGAGGAATGACAAGAAAAAGGCACTTGTTGAATTTTTTTGTCCATTTTTGTATCTCATACAGTCCTGGGGAGGAAAGGTGAGAAATAAAAGCTTTGTCTTATCTCAGTTGCTGGACTTCCTTCCTTAGAGAGAAAATAGAATTAATTTTGTTAGTGAATGGTAGTTTTAATTTTTATCTACTCTTCTCAAGTGTCATTTTAATGAAAAGTAGATGTAGCTTTTTTCTGTTGGTCCAAGAACTAGAGAGGCAAAGCCTGAACTCCCTTCCCTTCTCTGTTATCTAGACTTTCTTCTTTCTATAAAAATCGTGTTTGGACTTTGGATGTCTGACTTGCTTTTCAAAAGAAAGAATCTTTTTCTGTCTTCTGCTTTCAAAATCTTTTGTTAGGAAAAAATTGTTATTCTGGATTTCTTTAAAGCCTGCCTTTGTTCTGGGTCATTCTTTTGAGTCCTAGATATTGTGCATCTGCTGAAGAGAATTTGATTCATGTGTCAATACTTGGTAACAAAATTTATTCTGCTATCAAATACAGTATTCTTTGTCTGTTTGTTTCCTTTAATCCATAGTCTAAAAACTAAGTATTTTTCACCTGACTAGTGAGTATGGAGTAACCCTTGTTTGCTAAATGGAAGCTTATAATGGATGAAAAAATTGTGGAGGTGGAAAGTGAGAATTTCTGATTTATTTTTTTTCCATTTTTGAGGAAGAGAGACTATTGAAAGAGAAGGACACTTAATGATTCAGGGGCATGGAAATGGGTTCCAAAAAAATCCTCATTAGAAACAATTTTCTAAAGCTTAGAGTGCAAAACTACAAGGCATGTATTTGATTTTCAGAAAAGAAGAAAATCAGAATACTTCATTATATAGCTTGTGTGAGGCCACATAGTTCTTGAGTCATAATGACATTTCGTCTTGTGTAAATATACCAATGGAGGATCCTACTCTGACAGAGAGATTACCTTAAATTAGGGTATTTTTAAAAGCAGTGTGCTAGCATCTGAAAGGCAAGAAAACATTCCTAACTAATGCTAAAAAATAAAAACAATTCTTTTCTTTACTGTTCTAAACTGCTGAGGATTTAGTCCTCCCTCCCTCCCTGTCTTGTCTTGTTTTGTTTTCCTTTTATCTTTCAGATCGAATGAAGATTATTTGATGCCACCAAGAAGTACTCTAAAAATAGACCTTAATCTTCTTATTTTCCTGTGGTTGGCTGAGTGATAACACAGAAAATCTGCACCCTTTTTGAAAATCAATATATATGATTTTAGCATATGATTTTTTAAAAAGCATGATCATACTGTAATTATGTCCATCCAATTTGTTGCCATAGTTTTTTGTCTGCACTTGAACTATACCACACAAGTTCTGCATATCCTGTGATTTTGTCTGGATCAAATGTCTTGTCACACAAATATTTCCCATTCAGGCTTCCTTTGCTTTTTGAAATAGCAAAAACATATCAATCTTCTGTAATGCTGATGTCCAGTCTGTGATGCAGCTGGAGATCATTTATGCCAGAGTTCCCCAGAGTATTTCTCATTGTTTACTTGGAAGGACAGTGATTAAATTTTATCATCCCAGTTACTTGGTTGATTCCAGAATCTTTGAAATGTGAGCTTCCAAATCCCTGTGCACATCTCTGTCCTATGTAACCTTACTCAGAGGGTTTTGACCCAAGGATTTAAAGATTTGTAGATCAAGGCTTCTATTGTGTAGAAGGATCATATAAAAATAATTGGTTGTCAGTTCAACTTGAACTCTTTGGATGAAATGTTAAAATCCTAGTGATAGGAATTTACGGAAGATTGTGCAGGGGAAGCATATTGGATGGGAGTTAGAGAAAAGAATTTTAACAATGGGAAGAATAGAGATCTGGCATAGCTTCTCAGTGAGAATGAGAGGGAACTAGATTTGAGGTGGACCTTGATAATTTTATGAATTCAATCATATGGTAAGTTTTCCTGAAAGAGAAGAGACTAGATTTCATGACCTAGAAGGTCTTTTCCAGACTTCTCATTCATAGCTCTGAAAGCTAACAGCTACACAAATTTAAAAACCCTTTCCTAAAACAAATTGGTTTTGACTGCAGCAAAAATGAAGCAAAATACTACAGTTCAAGCAAGCATTTGTGTGTTTTTTCCTGCTTTTCTATGCTCCTTTGGTCTCTTTCTTGGTCAGTTACAGGGATAAAGGATACTCTTCATCTTTATCATATCACCAACTGTATCACCTTTTGTTTCCTTCTCACACAAAATAATGCAGACATTTCTGTTGCTGCAAGGAGTCCTCCAAGGTTTTGTGGTGAGACTAATCACTACATTTTAATGTATCTTCAGAAATAGCATATTTCAACACAAGATTGGGAAGAACCTTGTTGGTCCTAGAATTTAGTCATCTCCTACCATAAGTACCCTTGATGTTTTATCCTATTTGGAAAGAAATCTAGGGAATAAATTAAGAGTAAAGGCAAAAAACCCTTAAGTGAGCAGAAGAAAAGTCAAGAAATGAATGATACCCGTTACATGTGTAAACCTGAGCTCTTACAGGAGCTCAGAGAGAACTCCACATGACTGGCTTTTCCTTCTTACCTGCTTAATTATCCAACTCAGATCTGGAAAATTTTCAGTTTCCAATATTGCAGCTGAGGATTGTTACAGAGTTTCCAGGGGAATTTGCTGGTTCTAGGGCCTGGTCAGTGTAGGCAAGCAGGAACAAAATCACACTGATTGTGATGCAATATGGACTCCAAAGTGATTTATATATCTAGGCAAACATGTTAGTCCCCTTGATAGGAATTGACATGAATATTTTTGCTTTCTCTGACTTCTGAGAAAATGAAGTCTTGATGGTAAGGTAAGACTTAAGGGATGTAGTAATTTAATATATGCCTACTGGTGAAGCTAAACAAAGAAAAAAAAATAATGTAGTAGAGTTTTTTGACTGGCATTTGAACTACTCTTGACTTGTGCTGTTTTGACACTAACTCAAGCTCCAAGTATAACTGCAGGGCATATTTGCATGTCTGCATGAAAAAATCCTGTAAACAGGTATTCATGACACAACTTGTGAATGTCTCTTAACACACAACCTGTTTCATGAATCTGTTTCATCATTTTGGGATAGGAAAAGTAACCTGCCACTCCTGTTCCAGAGTTTGAGGGAAAGAATACCAAAGGACTTCTTTTTGCAGAACGTGGAAATGGCTGTGAACTTCAGTGTTGACTCAGAAAAGATACCATGTGCTAGAAGCTCTTTGTTACTCTGATTAAACTTCCTGCAGGTTTTTATGCTCCTTTCCCTTTGCCTCTTATTTCCTTTCATAAGATTCCTGTCTATTACTTGTGTTTACTTAAGGAGATGGTCACAGAAAGACTATAGGTGACTCTGTTTGATCTTGCACCTAATCGATGCAAGCTGAATACAGGATTTGATGAGATAGATCCAAGTGCTCCTACAGAACTTACTCAGGGAGTTGATGTACTGTAATTATCTCTCAGCTCTGGGGTTGCTGTTTGAAGTGCTTTCCAGGATCGTCAGTGAAAATGTTTTGTTGCCTTCAACTTGGTCTTTGGTGGACATGAGGTGCACATTAGGTACAGGAAGGCTGGGCTTGTGGCTCAAAACAAAACTGTTCAGAACTACACAGAGCTGTAGTGTTTCATGGAGATGTAACAGTTTCTTATGCAGCTTTTATCAAACTGTGTGTGGTACGGATTTGAGAGAGAGGGAGGAAAGATGTTAGGGTCTTGGAGATGTTCATGTTGGATGGCTGGGAAGCTACTGAAATCTTTGCTTTTCCATATGCTGCTTCCCTGGGCAACAGGCAATACAGATGCATAAGTGAGTATTTAATGAGAAGTTTTGGAAGGTCTATTCCTTTTAGTGCTAATTGAATTTCTTGCATCAGTGTTCACTTCTGAGGGTGTCTTAGAGTGTCCTAGGCTGAACTGCTAATTTGCATGGATGAATCTGAGGAAAATGGAGGCTAAAGGCCACATCACCAAAAGGGACAATAACTAATCACTAGTTTTGTGTAGCATTCTGATGGAATTCAAGTAAGAAATTGCCAAGAGGGCTTTATTAATGGCTCCCTTAAACCTGGTCCACTCATAAAGGAGTTGAGGTGGTCACATAAGGGCTCACAGAGTTCTGATGGAGTAACCCAGCAGCAAGCTTTAATGACAGAAACTGGTAGAGCTGCTGGTAGAACGCAGTATTAGTAAATGCAGAGCTGAACGTGATGTGCTGGAGGAGAGCCAGCACAGCTTTTCCAAAGGAAGCCAAGATTGAGTCTCATAGAACTTGCTGCAGAGGCATGAGACTCAAGAGCAAGGGTGATCTGGCAGAGCGGAGTGTGCGTATGGGCTTCTAGAAGACTTCCAGTGAGGTAGGAAAAAAGCTGTTGGAATAGAAACTAGGGTTAAAAAGAATGGTGTGCACACAGTTAAATGGTTAACACATAGCAAGCAATGGGGTGGTTAGCAATTGATGGGTGGCTTTCAGAGTTTATCTAGGAGTTTACTAATGGGGACCATGGAGGATCTGTGATGGATGCAGTGCTGCTGCCAAGGAGAAGCGGGAGGGAGCAGAGCTTGCTGCTGCTCTGCACAATTAGTCAGGGTGGGCACAAGCTGATTGTGGAAAATTTGCAGGAGGATCTTATGATGCTGAATGACTCTGCAGCAAACTGCAGTTGAAATGTGGGATTGAAGAAGGCAAAATAATGCTCATAGGGAAAAAGAGGCTTAGAAGTTGGGAGTTTATATTACCATTCAGCCCTTAGGAAAGGGATCTTTGGATAATTACACGTACTCCTATGAAATGATTAATTCAATGCTTACAGTGACAAAAAGGCAAGTAAGTAAAGGGCTCAGAATGAGGGAGGGGGAAAAGAGAACAAAGCAGTGATTATGGTGACCCCACTGATAATCCTCTGGTGCTGCTGGACCTTGAATATTTGTTCAAGTTGTGGCAATCTTACCTCACAAAGATATAATTGAGCTAGAAATTATTGACAAAAATAGAACAGCTTCAGTATCAACAAAAGCCTAAATGGTCTAGGGTGCTTCCACTTGGTAGGGGGAAGGGGGGAGGATGAATGAAGGGTTATATGAATAGATTTGTAAAATCACAGAAGGTGTAGAGAGGCAAGTGATTACTGGCTGCTGCTCACAATATGATACACCAATTGAATTATTAGGGAGAATTTTTAAAACAGACAGAAGGAAAGTACTTTACACTGCCCATAATTGAATTGTGGAGCTCATTACATGGGCTGCTGTGGAGACCAAGAGTATAAATGGGTTCGGGGAAGGACTAACACATTCCTAGAGTAAAAAGCCATTAGAGGCTATTAAGCACAAAGGTCTGGAAGCAGCCTCCAGCTCAGGAAGTTCTTAAAATACTGATTACTGGAAGCTGGGACTGGAGTTTGTCAGGGAAAGGATCACCCAATTTGTGCCTGTGCTTCTCTAAACACTTGCTACTGGCTGCTGTCAGAAATGGGATACTGGACCAGACAGATTATTTTGTTTGACTGAAGCAGACTCCTTTTATATTGAATACAAAAAAATGTGGGAATCCTGATGTTGCAGTGAAATGGTCAGCTTGAAAGGAGAACATTCCATGGCCAGAAGGCAAAGTGGGAACAGCAGGTTGCAGGAGTGCTGTGCAGTCATCAGGGATGTGTGGGGAAGACTTAAATAGTGCCAGAGTTTAGCCAGTATATCTTGTTCATGACTTTAAGTATCAGAGCTGTGCAGGGATTTTCAAGTTGTGATTGGCAAAGCTGAGAACTAGCAGGTGTATGGTTTATCTACACTGGATACTAAAAAACTTAGTCATTGTATGACAATGTTTGCCCATTTCTGGGTATCTAGATTAACTTTGAGAAAAGACTCCCCAAAAATCTCTCTTCTGGCAGATATCCTAGCCATAGGATCTTTGGAAGCCAGTCTCTGCATTTTTTTTGTATCTCAACCTTGCAGCTGAGAGACTACCCCAATGGTAATGCATGCCTCTGTGAAAAGGAGCATAATAATCCCAGCAGATCCAACACCAGTGACAACTAAAACAACACTCAAATCTGTTAACCAGGTGCAGCACTAACTTACTCTTTTTGTCCAAACAGATTTTTCTAACACTTAAAGGTTGCGTGCTCTTGGCTAATTGTCTTTTGTGGACTTTGAGGATTCAGGCATAACTAAGTCTCAACAACTCATCAGAGGATTTTTATATGCCTTAGGTGGAGGAAAAGGCTCAGTAAAGCTAAAGCCTGGGATATAAACTCAAATTCCCCCTAATCAAATATGTATCGTTTGATCTAATAAGTAGGTTGAGTCTCATCTGAGACTTCATTTTGGCAAAATGAAAATGTAATCCCTTTTAAAAAAGCCTTGGTTATTATACTTGAATAGCTTGAATGTCTGATGACTGTCTTGGAAACCAAAAGGAAACTGCCTTGTTCAAGAATTTCCTTAATGGTATCAACTGTGAAATTAGTATCAGGTATTTTTTTCTGTTTAATGACACACATGTATGCTTGTTCACAATTGTGATGTTAGCTAAGTTCATAAAATCCATTACAAATTACTGATTACTGGATATGAAAAAACAATTATTAAAATACAGATCATTACATATAATGTGACATTTCCTTGCTGCTGGTTGCTGGCTGGTGTGCCAATTTTAACAAAGTTGTGAACTTCATAGTCTGAAGAATTAAACATACCTTGGAAGCACACATTCACCTTTTCTGGCTGTGTCTTATCAGGGGAACTGTGATTACTTTTGCTTCTGTGTAAAATGCTGCCTTTCAAGTCTGTTTTCATTCATGCATTCAGCACAGTAGAGATGAAACTGAAGGGTAAAGATAACTAAAAGCCACTCGTGTTACCTTTCTTTTGGAAAAGTGCCAGGTGGTGTAATCTGCTAGTTAAAGTAATATGAGATCTGATCAGCTGGATATTCAGCATTTGTTCTGTTATCAAATTTGTGTGCCTTCCCTTTTCCCCATTTTCCTCTCTCTCATTTGCCTTACCTTTGTTAGAAAGCCATGTGTTTTGTTTTTTAGCTTGACCTCCTTTTTTAATGGGAAAGGCTTCTGTGGTGTCTGCAGTGTGTTTTGACACTGTCTCTTTTTTCTGAGGCAAAATTCCTTGTTCTGATTAAGCAGCTGTGTAAAAGTAGGTGTCTTTAGCTTGCTCTTGGGCCTAGGGGTCATTTCTGGCTGGTTCATGCAAATTTGCAATCCCTGAGATCATTTTAAGACTTCTCTGTTAAACTTGAAAAAAGGCATTATTCTTATGCCTGTGTTTTGTGTGCTTTCCAGACCAAGACATAAATCCAGCTTGACATGCAGAGGGAAGGGCAGGCTGTTGGCCCAAAGCTGTGCCAGGTCTCCCCCAAAAGACTTATCAGCCTGGGCTCACTTTTAAGGGAGTGTGGGAAAAGTCTCAGATTTTGCTGCAGGAGGCTTGCACATTTCTAATTCTGACTTGAAAGAGTATCCAAGGCTTGGTGCTGAGATACCTGTAACTGGTTTTTAGGCATATTTACCTTTTAAGTCTCTGCTAAATTTGCCTCTCAGCTGGAAGCCTTGTCCTCAGATTGGTCAGATAAATGTATTCCTAGGAGTATTCATTGCAGGCTTTGCTTCACTAAATTTGCTTAGTGGATGCATGCAACTTTGCAGGCTGTATTGCTTGGCTAGGAATAGGCTGTAAGCCATGTTGGCTGGAAATGTTGGCATTTTTCATCAAATAAATTAATTGCTGATGCTTTATTATCCAGCCACCTTTGCTTAAGTACCACTTTGCACAAAGTGGATGCTACCTTCCTTTGCTATGAGGGCAGGAGTAAGCAGGTTTGCTTTATCACTGTCAGTGTCGCAGGGTAGAAAATGTGATACTGCCCCATTTCCACTAAAACAAATTACCATGTTGTAAACCATGAATAGACACAGGAATTTTCTCTTGTGTTTAGGAAGCACTAGCAAATACATCCCTAAAACAGCATGGAAAGGGATTGTGAAATATTGGATAGTTTTTTTGTGTGGAGGAAAACCTTTTTTTTTAAAATGATACTTTCCTGTGGCTTATTTTTTAAGGTCCTAAGCCTGTCATTGAGAAGACATGTAGCTTATGTTGTATTGATCTCTAAGGCATAAAATCATTCTTGCTAGATTTTTCTCTCCTCGTATATTGCCAGGTAGTGAAAGTCTCTTCCTTACCTCTAATGGATTTTTGTCAAATGCAAAATATTTTGGAAAAAGCCCTTAATGCTCACAATGTCTTTGTACTGTTAGGTGGAAAGGGGACACTGGATGATCAGAGGCTGATGTTGATGTTCCAAGTTGTTCATGCTACCCACAGGAAAGGGAATTGAAGAGATTCCTGTTCAGCTCACTTATTTTTCCAGACATGCACTGTGAGCAGTGAGGCTTCCTAGCTCCTTTGCTGTGGGTATATATTGCACTCTGTATTTTCAGGACAATGAAAGGTTTATTTAGTATATGGCTGACCTGGATTGTCATCACTGGCTCAATTGACCTTTATTGCCTTGGGACAGTGGAAAGATGAGGAGATGCTATAAATAACTGTTGCACAGTGGGAGTGGTATCACAAAAATACACTTTACACAAGTGAACTGTCATCTCCCTTTGTGGGGGATAAGTGTATTTGGCCTACAAAAGGAAATCTCTCCTTGAGATGCTTTTGTCCTCTTCCAGATCATTGCAGCTGAAGTTGTGAGATTGTTTTGGCCACCACCATCAGGTGCTAAAATATAAAGCACAATATTATGAAGCTTTATGAAACCTACTGTCCAAGTGCAGCTGAGCTGTGTATCAGCAGTGTGCTGTGCTTCCACCTGATGGCTCAGAGTTGCAGGCTGATCTGGCAGGGCTGGCTGCCTCTAGGGAAATAGGTAGTGGATATGACCTCAGGACTTGTGGAGCTCCAGAAGGGTTTCTGATCACCATCTGTGACTTTTGAAGGAGGACATATCTATGCCTCAAGAGCTGTTAGAATGGCTTCGGACCAAAAAGATAGTGGAAATTAGCAGTAATACCTTGAGCAATGCTGATATGATCAAAAAAGGTGGTAGTGCATGACTCCTCTTCTTGACTATATGGTGTCCCCATGTCTTGTTTTACACAGTCAGATGCTGAATGGATGACTTCTTGTAGGCCATAAACTGAGTAAAAGCAACTGATACTACACTTTGTCTAAACCTTAATAAAGGCTATTTGGAATTATGCATAAGTTGATTTGGCCGGTTCAGTTAGTATGGAAGGAAGAGATGTAATGAATGAAGACTCCACTGAAACTGGCAAACAGAACCATATGTAGTCCACTGGATTTGATATTTCAGCTTAGTGCCAGATGAGTAACTGATCTTCATTAAACAGTAATTTTCAGTGATCAGATTACTTTATTCTTTTCCTAAACTACTTTAGCAGGAGATGGCATTCAAGCACCATTTCACCCAAGCTGAAATTAGATGCTGTACTGCCTCTTCTGATTTCTGGAGAAGGGTGGGGTGGATAATTATATCGGGTAATTATATTGGATATACACTCCATTTATTTGTGTTTTTCTTTTCAATTTGCAGGAAAGCAATCTCCAGGTCAGGCCTCCAGCACTTGGCTCCTGTGCATTCCCTCAACATTGCAGTCTCCAATGGACCTGTGAAGGAACCAAGGGCAGCCTTAGAGTGGACTGTAGGTGTCTGGTTTTCTGGCAGTTAATTTGAGCAATCTCTGGCTAGTGCTCTCTCCATCCTCAAATCAATGTAAGACATTGTGTTGCTGTCATTCACTAGGAACATGTTTACATGAGAAATTAAGCACAAGGCAGAGACATGAAAACTTGTGCAGGCTTGAGCAGCACAGGACAGAGTTGTTCAGATTTTCCAGCTTGGGAACTGTCTGGCTGCATTTGCTCATTGCTGACTTGACAAGGTCTGCCATGCTAAGGTGATCTGAGTTTAGCATAGCAGGGTTTTGTACCTCTGCTTGATGGGCCAAAATTGAAGGCTGAAGACACATGTTGGGTTGGCTGGGTCTGTAATGTAGGCAATCTTTGATCACAGTGCTTTGGTGATAATGCTTTGTAGGTATGGCTAGATCTCTTCTGGGCCCAAGAGGGCCCGTAGACACAGAGCATATGTTTCTATCCCTCCCACCTTGCTTCTCTTTTATTTCTGGATTAGTTCAGAAAAGGCCAGTTTAGGACTGTCTAGAAAGAATGGTTCATTTGGAAGGGGCCTACAACTATGATCTAGTCCAACTACCTGACCACTTCAGGTCTGACCAGAAGTTAAAGCATGTTATTAAGGGCATTGTCCAAATACTTGAAACACTGACAGAGTTTGAGCCATATACCACCTCTCTAGCAAGGCTGTTACAGTGTTTGACCACCCTCTCTGTTTGACCACCTCTGTTTCCTAATGTCAAGCCTGTCCAGACCTCAACTCAGCCTTGAACCTTTCCCACACACCTTCTGTGTCATTATGCACTGGAAAGTGCTAAGTAGTCAAACCTTAGGCCATCAGGTCACACAAATGTCCCATTTGAAGCAAAGAATACAGTAGGTTTTACACCTGGCTATAGGTAAAGAACTCAGTACACTGCAGTATCAAGGCACCAGCCACCCAAGGGGCTTTTAGGTGAAGATAACTTATGTTTTGATGAACATGATTTATATTTATCTCTGTTTACTGTACCAAGACTGAATGTCTTTCTAGATAGTGTGCTTCAACCCCAGCTGTTGCACTTAGTTTAAGGGAGTGAAATTTTACAGGCTGTGCTGTAGGAAGCTGGATTAGATTCACTGTGATGTTCTACTGTACTTTTAACACAGAATTTGAAAGCTTACATAGAATCCTCTTGAAAGAGCTTTGGAGAATACCTTGATCTCTTGCTCTAGGGAACCTGGGTATTAAAACACATGCTTACTTTGAATCATCAATATTGCCTACTGGAAATCAGAAGGATCAGTCACGTGTGAAGGGTGAGGCACAAGCTAAATTAAACATCTTTAAAAATTGTGCTTAGAATACAACATCAAAAAAAACCCAACCAAACAAAACCCTTAAGCCCAGCAACCACAACTTAACCTTCTTACAAAGTCAATTATCTGCTACTCGTTTTACCATATGATTCCTCATGTGATCCCAATACCTAAACACTGCAGGACTTGATATAAGTTGGTGCATATTGATTAAATATTGTGGGTTTTAATTGTGTGTATTTTTGCACTTTGTGGCTTGTAGTTTCCATTTTTGATCAGTTCAATTTCTGGGCTCTTCCAGCCCCTCAGATTGGTGTTGTTGCTTTACTTCATGCTTTGATTGGAGAAGGGAGGTAACCCCATGGCATGTGGGGAAAGGGGCAGGATGGTGACTGGAAGATGTCTATGGCAGGGAGGAGCCTGAACTTGCCAGCTGTAGTAACTGGTGAATGTGGGAGAGAAAGGCATTTCCCTAATCTGAGGCACAGTAAAAGAGATAGCAAGGAGGTGGTTTGGAGATGTCTGGTGATGCCCATTTTTTGCTTTCTATTTAGCAGGCATTTATGGCCCAGGAGCACAGGACTTGGAACCCTGTTTATGTCCTGTAAGAGGCATTTGATGGCACACAGCTGCCATGTTTGGAGTTCAATGAAAGAAAACTTGAGACTCATCTGTGCTTTGTGATCTGTGAATGCAGAGTGTGCAAGGAATGTTTGCTATATGGAAATTATTATTGTTTGTTATTAAGGTGGTAGTGGATCAGGAGCAATGAAATGGGAGATCTCCATCTGGGAGAGCATATTGACTTTGTGTGTCCCCTGTGAGGCAGGCTGCATCTGCCAAGAAAGCACTACTGCCTCTAATTCTGAGAGTGGGGGCTCTTTCTGTTCACAGGACACTGAGTCCACACACTGACAAGGGCTAGGAAGCCAGGTGAGGAAGCAGAGTTCCCAGTTCTCACTTTAACTGCAGAGTAAGAGGCTGCAGCTATTGCTGGTTTATCCTGGATGATGGATTTTGTCCTTCTTCAACATAGCAAAGCACATCAGCCTAAAAGCATGATTTGACAGATCAGCTGAACTGCACTAATACTGAGTTGGTACCAAACCATTGGTCCTACTGAACCCACCTTTAACCCACCACTCCTTGTGTCAGATCCAGCAGTTATGTGGTCACAGGATGAGTCATTTTGTCTAGTTGATTTGGTAGATAAGTTATCCTTTTCTTGTCAGTCAAACTGATTCATATGTAGCTTCACAACCATGACAGATTGGCAAGAGCATGAGACTGGGGTCTAAGAGGATCAGGGACAGCAAGAGGGCAAGTGCCTCTTCAGTAGCCATTTCCTCCTAAAGTCAGCAGAAAGTCAGCTAATGTAAAATAAACAAAACTGGCAAATTACTTATGAAAAGGTTGCTGGACTCACAACTCTGGTGGAAAAATGTGTCAAAATACAGAAATGATGATGTAGCCATTACTGAGCTTTAGTTTTAAGCAGGAGCTTATACTAGATGTGATCACAGTGACCTCTGTCAACTTATGTGTTGGTAGATGGAGTACTCATTTGTCCAGTGTATTGTGGAAAACTGCCTGTAAACTTTGGGGTAGTAAATAATGATTTACTAAAGTCAGAATTATTCATAGACATTTATTGATTTTTGTCAATATTTCCCATTAGAATTGAATAAAAAAGTTGGCTTTGAGAAGGCCAAAGTATTCTCCTTTGACTATATTATCTTCATTTTCATATCTCATGAAATAAATGACAGTGCCCTGTAAAATTTGAGAGTGAAGTTGAAATAATCCCCTTTGATCTTATTGAGACAAGGTAATCGAGGAGCAAAGCTTTTTGAAGGAGAGGATTTCATCTTGGGAAGTCTCAGCTCTTTGCTCTAATTCAGGATGAAAGAAGATTTTTTCAAATGTCAGTTTGCTGGAATTGAAATTGTGAGTTTTCACACAGAGTGCTGTGAAATTGTTTATGGCAGTAGGTATCTGGAAGTGTGCCACTTATACCAGATCAGGTTATTTACATTTTTATCATCTATTCTTCTCAGAATTCTATCATGGCATGAGCTACAAAGGTCATCCTTGTAGACTACGTACAGATTTTCTTTACACAGTGATGTAAAGTCAGACATGAACCTATGGTAGTCTGGAACAGTAGAGAACAAACTCAGTCTAAACTAGGTTATGGAAATAGGCCACTTTATCTTTAGAAATCTTGGATGGCAAGTTATATGGACATGGTCTGAATGAAGGGGTGTTTAACCTGTATTTTTAATGTCATTTTGATTCCTCATTAAAAATTATGTCCCAGGAGCTGTGTACTTTTATTAAGCTTTCCTAGCTGGTCCTTCCTAAACACCTTTTTATAATCTATAAAATTTAGCTCTGGCTTTTGCAATACTGAGTTGTCACTGTTTTGTCAGCAGAGAATGTGCTCAGGTCAAACATTCTTTGAGCTCACAACCTCCTGCTTTGCTCCTCTTGTCTGGCTCCTCCTGAACTAGACAGGAATTTACTGTGTTGGGTAATACTGTGGGCACAGTGATTTCATTAGTGTGATGTGACTAGGCTTCCATGAGATGCTGTAAACCTGGTATTCTTGCTAGAGAAAAATGCTTTAATATAAACTTGAAGGGAAATAATTTACAATGTGAGTAGTGAAATTCTTCAAGCCTTATTCAGCTGGTACAAGTCCTTAAAAGCTATTTTACATTTCAAAAATGCTGAAAAGCCTCACCTAAACCATTGTGCACTGAACTGTATAGTTTAGGAAAATCTCTGTCCCAGGAGTTTACAGTTCAGATGGAGAGGCAGACGAAAGGAAAGAGAAGAAATAGAATAGAGGTATAGAACAGTGTGCAACTTAATGAAGGTTAATCCATGTGCAATGGCAGTAGACTGCAATCCAAGTCTCACTCTCATCCAGTCCCTTGTGCTGAGGGATATTACAGAGTCTGACATCAATGGGAACACTCCTGATGAAGTTAGAAGCTCTGTGGACAAGTAGACCTCTGGGGTGGGAGAAGCACAAAACCCACAAAACCCCAAACAATGTTGTTGTTTCCCTCTTGGTTTATTGGTGAGCACCATAGTTGTGATGGAGCCACACACAGACTTGCACAGGTTTTGGCTATTGTGGATACACTCTTATCCAGAAGGCAAAGGATTTTGCTACTTTTGCTTTTCTGCATTACGTAAAAAATCTGCATGGCAAGAGAAGCTTTCTCATTTCATCACTTTAAAACTGTCAGTGGTATTTTAAATAAATGATTTTAACCAAGATGGCTATTTCAGAGCATCCTGCTGTCGGACGCCATCTGTTTGGTAAGCGTCATCATTTGTGACTTCTGCAGTGTGGGAACCAAATGTCAGAGACTGTCAAAGCGTTTTCCATCATGCTCTAATTCTGGCTGAACAGAAATCCTGTTTATTCACTTTGCTCAAGTAGTGAGACTTCTTAGTCTTTTTAGAAGAGCCAGTATTACAGTCAAGTAAAAACAGTAGTCTTTCTACAACCAAATTTCTTCAGAACAAGACATTTTTATAGAATTAAGGTACAGCTTTGGTCAAATAAGACTGTCAAAGTAAAAGCAGATGTTATCCTGTTAGTCATTACTAATTTTCATTGTGTTAGGAAGATTTTTTTTTGAGAGTCTCAGCAGAATGTACCATTCTTTCAGGAACAAAATTGAAGTCTCCTGGCCACTTGAGATTTTGTTGTTTTCATAAGCATACGGTGTTGATCCAGCCACTTCAATGAAAACATTTTTTCCTTGTCTAAACTATCCCCTCATTTTAAAGCTGTAGTCAGGATATTATTTTGCACTTTAGGGCCCAGTTCTCAATTTTTGGGGGGCTTCTCCAACTGAAAGTTCAATAGTCATGGTTTTGTTTCATCTCTCTTGGTTTTCTGTTTCTTTAAAACTCTGTGTGCATTTCATGCTTATGGAATCTAGAGTCCCAGTTGAACTATGCAGCATGCAAAAAGAACATGAGTGAAGTATCACTGAACTGTACACAAAATCATTTTATTCTGATTGGTGAGACATCATTCAATGTATCATCAGCATCCTCTAAGCAGTGGTGGTCAGCGAGGGTAATACTGTTATGGCTCTGTATTGTAGAAGAACAAAACAACACATGGTTGGTTGTGTGGATGTTTTGTGCTTTTTTTTTTTCTTATTCTAAATTTGTGGTGAAAAGCAAATTTTTATATTTTCCCTCTATGATCATATGGCTGAATTTCACAAACCAGATTAATAATTTATTTTTTTTTGTCAGGAAAATGCTGTGAACGGAGAGCATCTGTGGCTGGAGACAAATGTTTCTGGGGACCTCTGCTATCTAGGGGAGGAAAGCTGCCAAGTAAAATTCTCAGTGAGTTATTTTCAGATTTCATTTTCTCTTTCTGAGGTAACAAGCTTGACTTCAGACTGATGTGGTGCTCAGACACTTGGTAGCTTGAATTGTTTGCTGCTATTGTTGATGCTTGTGTTCCAGAAGGAATGCAAAAGAGGTAAAAGGCTGCTAGTTAAAGATTTTATTGCTTGGGAAAAGAAGAGCCCCAAACAATTTTGAATCACTCACATTATTTATACAGTGTGAATCAATGTGGTGAGCACGTTTATTACATGATAAGGGGAAAAAAAGGTTAGAATGTTGAGGTGTTTCAGAAATCTTATAAGAAAAGAGCCTGTTTTATTTATATACACAAATACCTTGCTGAGGTATTTGAGAGTAGGATCTGATGAAATTTTTGTGACTATAATCAGTGCAGATTGGAGCTGAGTTTTCCAAACTCTTGAATGCTCTCACCAGCCAATGAGGGCACTCATAATCAAGTCTTTGCACTCTCCTATTTGAGAATACTTAAAGTTTGCTTTTTCCTATTGAAGCTTTTCTGTTGTGCATCAAAACGTTTCGTGGGATTGATCTCTAACCTGTCTGTGTCTCTTCTTTGAGGAGTCACTGTTATACTTTCAATCTGCTTCAGCAACTCTTTATCTAGTATTTTGGGGCTGTCATTAGCTGAAGGTCTAGAGAGGAAAATCCAGTTAACTTCATCTGTGATTAGTTTAACCTGATCTGTCATAAGGCTAATGTTTTTTCAGTTTGAATCTTTTGAAGCCACTGCATCTTCCTATGTCTGTCCTGGACTTCCTTTGCCTTAGCTCTTCTACATGTAGTCTATTTAAGATGAAATATTTTCAGTGGAGAAGTGGTGAGAAATAATTAAGCTGTAGCTGCAGAGACTTTGCATAAAGTGTTAGCCCATACAGAACATTAACTCAATCTCTGGAATATGGAGTTGACATTTCATGATAAATTGACGAAGTTAGAAATAGTGGAAAATATTCTGAATCTGAATTCAGACAGAAGTCTGAATTTTTTATAGCATCTCACTATAAATTGTTGTAGCTACTTGCAATGCCAACAACTTTCAAAAATCATGTGACCAATTAAAAAATTAAGATACTGAAAAAAAAATAGCTGCTTATAAGGCATTACCTTTGTTTACTTATTGAAGTTTTTCATCTTTGGGATTGATTACTTTATGGTCTCTCACTTGTCTTGGTGAATATAGAAACTAAAACTACAAGTCACAAAACACATGAAAGCTTACTCTTGTGTTTCTTCTGGTGAAATATTAGAACACCACTCCATGTAGATGTGAACATGTACACTTAGTATCTAGATAATTGAGGCACATAATTATGAGACTCAGTAAAATGAATTATTCTATAGTGTGAGCCAAAGCTGTGTCCCCTGTTTCTTCTTCAGTTTATTTACAACCTAATGAATTCTAAAGAAATAATTTATGAGAGATATAAAAGAATATGAATAAATTGAATGCAAAAATCTGTAGCAGAACAGTCTCAGCTTCCTGTGTATTTATAAATTTTCTGTCCCTCAAGCATCAGATTGTAAGTTAAATTTCTATGATAGTTAATTCCATCTGGTTCATTAAATTGAGAACAAAAAATAAATATATTCAAAAAAGTAAATATATTCTCTTTCCTGGATGCATTCTTTTGCCTTTGATATACTTTAACCCAAGAGATATAATGGAAATTACTTAAAAAACCCTACTGTAATTAATATAACTAGCAAGCATAATTAAAATGAGATTTTTTCTTTTGGTCCTTTCTGTAACATTTCATAAGCATTTAACACTCTGTGAGAAGGTTATCATTCTCTCTGCTAAATGACCCAAGTATACAAGTGTTTATCTGCAAGGCAATGGTCAGGCCTATCAAATGAAGCCCTGTATCATAAGCCTGGAATGACATGCTCTTCCAAATTGGTCTGAGTTCTCTGAATTGCATGTATGGTTTTTCTCCTCTTTTCACTGGTTCTGCTCAACATGTTTATAGGCTGCTGCCTGTTAGAGTGATTATCTGCTATGTTAGCAGGTTTATTAGCTCCCTAAAGGGAGCCTTTTGCTTCTGGTTCCCAAGCTGGAAGTGCTGTGTCTTTTTCACAAAGTCTAATTCTTAATTGGAAGAGCTTAAGACTTTTTTTTTTTCAGTAAAAAGAATAGTTGAGAGCACCAAGAGAGAAACCCCATATGTTGCATAAGGAGCCAAACATCTCGTGTTTCACAGCTAACTTTTCTCCTCCTGGGAGCAGCACACCTCCATGCACACACATCTCCCTTTCCTCTTGCAGAAATCTGCTCTGCGGAGGAAGTGTGCTGCCTGCAAGATTGTGGTCCACAATGCCTGCATGGAGCAGTTAGAGAAGGTAAGACATTGCCATCTTCTGGAGCCTGACGTGGATAACACTCAATTCTTAAACTGAGGTTTCAGTCTGGAAAACACCATATGCTCAGTTAGGTTTTCATAGCTGTTTTAATATATTTTAAAAGTTGAGTTTATTTAAAAAATAATAAGCTGAAATTTAGGTTTCTTCAAACCTCCCCAACCATAACAAACCAAAAATAAGCAAAGAAAACCATGGCAAACCCGGAAAAACAAAACTAATGAAACAAAAAATTCAACCCAAAGCAACTATGGAATATTTTCACATCTTTTGTTTAGAAAATAATTTCTCTCTACTTGTAAATTGAAGCTAGAAAATGCAGTATCCTCTCATGTACAAACCTGGCCTTTTAAAATTCCTCAACTAAACCCAGCACAATTAATCTTATGGCAGCTATATTTATTATGAACAATGCAGCATAAGATGCCACTGTGATCATTTTTCACTCTATTTAGTAGACCACACTGTTTTCTCCTCAAAACTTCAGAAACTGTCTTGTTTTTAAAATGGAAAAAAACCCTCAAATCTTTCTTTTATAGCACTATTATTTCTGTGAGCTTCTGTCCTCCTTCTCAGTTCCTTCAGGGAGCCTTCATCACCCTCAGGTGCCTATAGAATATCTGCCACTGACTTCAGCCTTCCCTTCAGAGATTTGTCTTCATTATGCTTAACTGATAATGTGTGTAAGAAATCTCCCTCCAGTCTTTCCTTGGTGGGTTATGTGTAAAGAAACATAAGTTGGAATTTCCCCATTGATTTCATCAGAGCTTTGTTGTCACTCCTATACGTGTTGCAGTGTTGTTCTTCATACAAGAAGTTGCTGCATAACTAATTTATAGCAGCAACCCTTTGGGAACAGGTTTTTTTTCCCTTTCCAAGTGTTTGAACTTGTGTTGACAAATGTCACTGTGATTGCCATAATACCAAGTTGGAGAAGTGCCATTTCCACCCCTAATCCTTTTTACCCACAGGGAAATTAACATTAGCACAAGCTTTCAGCACAAAATGTTACCAGTGAATTTTTCATGACTTGCTTCCCCAGCAGCAGTGCTGTCTCTCCCTAGCCTAGTGAGCTGGTGCCATTGCCAGCCACAGCAAATGAGCACTTACTGAAAACCCATTTTCTTGTGCTTGTTTATGTCCTTCTGGAGACAAAGAAATTCACCTCTTGGCAGAGGGTTGCTATAAAGTCTGTGTCCCTCTTAAACCCTATGAAGTTTAAAACTGATACAGAAGTCTTCTGCTTGGTGCTCTCTGCAAAGATATAAATTCTAGGTAAAATAAGTACAAGCTGGGGGGTCTTTCCAGCCTGCCATGACTCATCAGTGAAACAACAAATTGCAAATCCAGGTGAAGAGCAATGGAGGAAGACTAATATTTACTAAAGAAATAAAAGACATAGCAATTTTTTGTCTACTTTTCCCCCTACCTTCACCTATGTTTTGAAGGCCAATACTAAGTGAAAGAAGGAATTTACTTATATGGGATAAGGAAGGGTTTTAATTATATTTTGGGGAAATCAATCCTACCTTCATAACAAAAATGTAGCTGTGCAATATCCTTATGTGTTTTATTCTTTGAGGGTTAGTCAACTCAAGCTTAATTTTTTTTCAGGTAGTGCATGTTTACCTCACACATCCTTTGGCCTTTTGCCATACCTCCCTCTTCTTTGGTATATATTTTTTTCTCTCTACATCACCCCTGCTCTTATTTCTATTAATTTTCCTTTCTGAGAAGATTTTTTTTTCTTACAAGACTCCCTTTTTGTCTGTTAAATGTTTTTTATCTTCAGTTTCCTAATAATGATTTCTGTTCATGGAAGCTCTTGTTGTCCTTTGCCTTTCCTGTCTGAAGGAGGTGACATGGCTACATGAGACAGTATAATGCTCCCCAAATGATTTGTGGTTGGGGAGGTGGATAAAAGCAGCCTGATCTAAATAAAATGTAGAAATTCATGGTTATTTGCACAGTTCTTGATGTGAATGAAGATGACATAAAGCCAGGATGTGCATAAAGGTCTTATAGAGTTAGAGTTCCAGTTCCTATTAACTTTTGAGACCTCAGCTTAAGTCCACTTCGGTTGCAAATGATCTTCAGAAATAGAGGTGAAGCAGTTTCCCTCTAGGCAAGGGGGAAGCAGGTTAAATAGCTGAACTGACCAGGCAGCAACAGTGGCACAAAGGTGAGGGCTGTGTAGAGAATTTAGCAAGGAGAATTAAGACCTATGAAAAGAGATTTTCTGGCATCCAGGTAACCTACTTTGTTCAGCTGGTCAATCTAATATAGACGATAAATATTTTGTGAGTCTGGCCTGGATCAACATGTTGGAATAAATTCTGTCTCAGCTCACTTTCAATTCTAACAGCTTTATTTTAATGCCAGATTAATTTTCGCTGCAAACCAACTTTCCGGGAAGGAGGCTCCAGATCTCCAAGAGAAGTAAGTAATGGACAAATGACAATTGCTTTTGGGTTGATTTGTGTTCTGATCCAGCTGGTGTGGAGCTGCAGCAGTGCTTTTAGATTCAGAGGAGTCTTAGAGAGAGTATTGGTTCCAGTGGGACATGTTCTCCTCCCCAAAATAAATGTAACATGAATTCAAGCTGAAGCACTCCATTACTTACACTGACACAAAGCATTTCATCATTCTGTTGACTTTCCTATTCATTCAGTTATTCTGTCATGGAGTTTTTTGATAGCATTTCTGTTTTTTCTTCCTGACCTTTGAACTAGTATTTTTTCCTCTTTTGCTCTCCTTCCACTTCTCTCCTATAATTTTTTTTCTATATTCAAAAACATTATGATTTATCTCCAATTACCATATGAATTCAACTCCTTTGAAGGTGCTGGGTTTTATTATTCTTATTGATATGTTTAAATTATCTATTTATCAATATCTGTCTTACATAGAAGCCAGCATTTAAAAAATAGTTGATTTAGTGGCCACCTTACTCTTAGCAGATGTAGTTCAGTTCCCTGCCAGATTGATGGTTCACTGTTGGCTGGCATAGCAGCATGGCACAGGCCGACCCATTCTTATCTCCTTGCCAACACAGAAGCAGGTGCAGCAGTCTTCCTCACCCTTCTGTCTCTTGCCCACCTCCTGTTGTAACCCAGGATGTAAGTAGTCCAAAAAGTGAGAAAAGACTTCTTCAATCAACACTCCTTCCTCCCCTCCCTCCCTGCACCTGCATTGTGATTTTTTTGGTGTGTTGTAAGACTGTGTCCAAGTAAGACAGAACAGGGCCCTGCAGTGTGTGTGAACACAGTAGTGTTTGGGCACTTTTTTGCTCTTTATTTAGGTGATGATTATTTCTGCATCACGTAATGAACTTTCTTCATTTTGTAGAAGAGTAGTGAGAGTAGATCTGGACATGTTTCAACGTGGATAAAACCACCATCTCCTCTTTACTCCTCCAGTTTTGGTTGTCAGGAGTTTCCCCACGGAGACTGCTGCATTTTGCTCCGGAAAGGATTATATTGTCCTTTCCTTTGACATCTGTGAATGAATCTCACATAGGTAGTACTGCTGAGTGCAAGCTGCAATTGCTTCCTAGGACATATCTTTTTGTCCCTCTTTTGCAGAACTTTGTCCGACATCACTGGGTGCACAGGCGGAGGCAGGAGGGGAAATGCAAGCAGTGTGGAAAGGTAAGATTTCCAGTGTGGCACAAACATGATACTGGGCACTTAGGAATTCAGGGTAGCCAGGAAGTCCTTCTAGACACTGTGGGGTTTTTTGTTGTTGTTTTTTTTTTTCTATTTTGAACACTTGGCCTCTTGTAAGGGCTAATGACAAGTATGATATGTTGAGTGGTAGCAGCCCTGATTCTTATGTAGCAGCTGCATCTGCAGGAATGAGCACATCACATGTCCTGAGAAACTGTACTGCACTGGCTGCTGGAAATGAAGAGAAGGAAGGCTGCAGCTCCTAGAGTTCATTTTTTGATAGGTTGACTCTGTGCCAATATTCTTGGCATGAAAGGACATTCTTATAATGCTGTCCTTTTTCCCAAAATTGTGATGGAGTATTTTGTTCAGGTTTCTGGAAAAAAGAAAGGCTTGTATCCTTGTATCCTCAGTGCCAGCAGAGCCCCTGGTACCATTGGTATGTGTTACTTGCTAGCACAGATACAGCTTTTACGATCTCCTCTAGGCTTCAGTTCTCTTCTCTTCCTTCTCCTGGGGTGATTTTACTGGTATACTGCAACAGTACTAAATGCAGAAATAGGTGCTAAGGAAGTGGACCTGGAAAGTACCATCAAACTCAGTATTCAACAGTGGCTTATTTTGGAAGATTATAATATGGGGCAGGTATTTAGTGATGCATTCCTAAAGCAGCATCCTGGCCTCTAAGGACTTCTGTCTCATAAATTTTCAGGAATATTGCCTTTATGTTTAACAGCCTATCATAACTTTCTCTCCTGTGATCTTGTCCAGTTGATCCTTGAGTTCATGTGAAGTTATAGCTTTTCCAATATGTTCTAGAAAGGAATTCCCAAACAACTTCATGCTGTGAGAACAACTACATTTTGGTTGTTTTAACCTCTCTCTTATTAGTCTCTTCTAATTCCCCATAGCTCTTGTGTTGGAAAAAGTAGTAGGTAAATGCTCCCAGACCACATCCTCTACACTATTCATGATGTTTAAGAGCTTATTTCTTTCTATTGCTGTTTGTTACCTGGGGTCAGTGGGGTTTTCTTTTTTTCTTCTTTATGTAATACAACATAACAATGTTCAGACCATGGCCTGACATCCAGTCTGAATGCTAAGTGATCCTTTCTTCATATACTTCCATTTACCAGTGGCTTAGGGATTTTCTGAGACTGAGAATGTGTCTTGGACCATCACACTGAACACACTCTTTCTTCTTACTTTCTTGTGGTGTCCAAAGCAGTGTGTTCACTAGACACAAGCTACAGTGTGCAGCTACAGTGTTTTTCTCTTTTTCTGGTCCTTTTAAAGGCCTGTGGATTGATGCAGAGCTGTATAATTTTTCCTGCTTATAATGGTAGGATTGAAATTTCTGGTACCTGAAAGGCAGTTCTAGTTCTTCGCAATTTTATCAGAGTTCACCATCCAAGTGCTTCTGTTGCTGTCTGTAGCTGAGTTTTAATACCTGGCTCTCCTGCAGTCATGTTACATTGGAATAAACTCTGGGAGCATTAAAAAGGGAATAAATATTATAGGAAAATACATGCAAAAAAATTTTAGTATCACTAACACAGATGTGATAAGTGATAAATACATTGAGAATACCATGGGGATTACTAGCAGCTCCAATATGTGTTCTGTGTGCATGACCCTGAACTTTGATCCATATTATTTAGACAGAATATAATCACCAGTGCAAGTTGGGTATTCAGTACTCTTTTCCTCCACATATGTATCATTTTATATACACAATTGTTTATTTCCTGAGGAGCAACTCAGAGCATGGAATTTCATGTTTTACAGGAACTGGGTGCCAGTGAATCAGGGCTGTTCAGGTAGTGTTAGGTTGATATTCTCACGAGGGTGAAATCAATTTTCTACCTCAAAATATCTAAATTTGTGCAGAAGACCTACAAGAGCAAAATAGCCTAATTTTAATTTTTCATCTCATTGAGAGAAGGCAGAAAAGATGATTTCTTCTGGAATATCAGGGCAACTCCAGTGTTCCAACCCAATAGTCCTTATCAAATCTCACTGTGACCTGAAGTGCATTGCTTTATTTTATCAGTTCCTTTGTTTGTAAAGCTAGCTTTCAAATAATTGCAGTCTTACCTCAAATGTGTATCCTTAGGAAGAGTTTGTTCATATTTGTAAAGCAATTTGAGGAAGAAAAGTGGTGTTTTATTGCTACTTATCATTAATATGTTTTTATTGCTCTATCATTTTCTCTAATGACTCCCTAAAAGCCAAATGGCTTACTGAAGAAATGAAGAACGGCCCATCCAGAACCACACAAGCTGCTTAGTCCATATGTTTAAAATGCACCACTGATGGGCTGTGGAATTAATGTACTGAATTTTAGATTTTATTAGTGGAGGTTTTGGGACAGAGGAATTTGTCCCTTGGTGGTTACAAAGCAGAACAAACAAAACATTTTGCATGTATGAAAGAGCAAAATAATATTCTTTTTTTTTTTTTAGTACACTTTGAGACAAGAAAGTGAGATTTGTGAGAAACCTTGAGGAGCACTAGTAGAAGTGAATGAGAATAGAGTGTCTTGTCCACATCAGACCTCCATCCCAGCACTCATATCGTATATACTGTTACTCTGTTCTTGTGTCCACACTGAATGACAGGCTAGATCTGCCCAGCCAGAAGCAGCTAGTCAGCTTGTCTCTGCAGTCATTCAGACTATGCTCCATTACTAGACCTCAGTATGCCAAATCAGTATCATTAGGAAGAATTTACTCTTTGAATTAGTCCTTCACTTATCCAGAGATGCATTGGTCTTGCTGAGTTTTTGGTTGGTTTTGTTTGTTGGTTTTTTTTAATTCTCCTCCTTTGTATGTTTGATCTTGTCATAGCATGGAGCACTAAAAGGCTCAATCTTCCTGTAGATATCCATCTTCCTGTTCCTTTCCACAGTAGCTAGGATAAGAAGGATCTTAATTATAGAGAGAGTGAGGCAATGTCCTGTTAGATGTTACTAAATCAGGTTATAGCTCTTTGCACTGGGCATTGGACATTGTTCAGCATGTAGGAGATTTAGGTAAAACTCAGCTTGTCAAAAAGAAAACTGGTTTACCAATTCATGACTTGATAGCAAGACAGAATCAGAAAATTCTGAGTGGTCATGGGCTACTTAATGTAGTAGAGAGAGGCTTGATAGAAGGCAATGAATAGAGGATCTAGACAACTGCAAATCTGAAATCTAAGCAGTGAAGGTGACTGACAAAACTGTTCAATGAAGTTCTGAACTTTCCATTACTGTAGCCATCCACTCTCATCAATTCTGCCTCTGGCTAAAATAAGCTTTTACTGAACAGAAATGTTTAGGCTGTAACTAACCATTTGTTGCCTGAGTTATATGCAGGGAAGGTGTATATGACTCAATGGTCTTTTCCAGCTTTTGGATTTAGATAAAAGTGATATGTCTGCTGAAACTGCATTCTACAAAATGAAACTCTTCTGTGGGAGAGTAAAATTGCATATTTACTGGTGATGGTGGGCTTTTTCTCTTTAAAACTATAAATAAATATTTTCTTTCATCTCTTTGATCTGAACCTGACCATCTTCAATAAGGTCAAATGCTGGGTGCTGCACCTTGGCAATAATAACCCCCAGCAGCACTATAGGCTTGGGGAGGAGTGGCTGGAGAGCTGCCAGGCACAGAGAGACCTAGGGGTGCTGACTGACAGCTGAACAGGAGCCAGCAGTGTGCCCAGGTGGCCAAGAAGGCCAATANTTTTGATCAGAGTCAGCTCAATAAAACACTAAACTTAATTTCCCAATCAGAACATTTCCACACAGGCATTGCAGTTCATTCCACTCTGTATTAAAAAAAAAAAAAAAAAAAGGAAAATTAAATTTTTTTTTTTTTTTNAAAAAAAGGAAAATTCAATTTTTTTTTTATGTTTAGGGCAAATGACTGCAATGGAAGTATGTTTTGTTCAACAGAAAATTTGAATCTGCCAAGTCTGTAGAAATCCATTAAAATAGGGAATTTCTTCTATATAATCATAATTAAAAACACTTCTCAAAACTATGATAACTATGATTATATGCCCTGTAGAAGAACTTTATCTATGAATACTGTTACTGTTTTATCCTCCAAAAATCTATTTGCTGTCTAAGATTTTTAAAACTGAACCAATGTTTCTGACTTCAGTGAACTGATTTAGCCTAGCGCAGTCACTTGGCAAGAGTTAAAGGTGTAAATTTCCTTGTAGTCAGGAGGAATTTAATCCTTTTTTCCTGCTTATTCTAGGGCTTTCAGCAGAAATTCTCCTTCCATAGCAAAGAGATTGTGGCCATCAGTTGTTCCTGGTGCAAGCTGGCGGTAAGTGAATAATGCTCAAGGAGACGCGTAGCAGCTTCACCAAGTGGCCACTCTACAAACAATTGAATTTTTCCTGGCACTCAGAGTACCCTCTCTGTGAATCACCTTCAGTTTTGCCATCTCTCTTCCTTTTGCTCAGACACCATAACTTCACCTGGCTGACCTGAGTCCTTGAGGAGAAGGATCTTGCTGCACAAAATAATCACTGGCTGCCTCCCATCAATGACCTGCTGCTGCTAGCTCAGACAGCCAAAGGGCTCCTTAATATGTACAGCTGCATCAAACTAGGCTGTGGTCCTCAGTCTGTGATCTGTGTTTAAGTAGGAGTGGTTGTTCTTTTTGTTTTGTTTTTCTTTCATTGTTTAGTGCTTTTTTTTTGTTTGGCTTTTTTTGTAAGAAGAGATGGCTGATGGCGATAGAAGATCTTAGTTTTATGTTCCTTGAAGATGGTGGCGTTAGGAACATAACTCCAGTTTTTGTACCATCACCCTCTTTTTCTTCTGCATGGTTCCCCTTTGTCTTTCTTGGCTTTCTTACTGATTCTACTTTTTTCTTCTCTTCCAGTTTCATAACAAAGTTACCTGTTTCATGCTACATCACATTGAGGAGCCATGTTCCCTGGGGGCTCACGCTGCTGTCATTGTGCCTCCCACCTGCATCATTAAGGTGAAGAAACCTCAGGTAACTGCATGCTGGTGTCTGTTTCTGAAGCTGTATGGCTGTGCAGGGCCAACTTGGCTTTGCTGCTCAGTACTCCTTCACTAAGGCATGCTTCTCCAACCTTGAAACCCGGCATACATCCATGGTGATTATGAACCTATATCCTCCTGACCCTTCATCCAGCCCTTCAGTAGATTTCCCTGTTTGAGATGATTAGCAACAAACATGACTTTTGTTCTGAGCAAATCCAGCTCAGACTTGTTCCTGTGAGTTTAGTGAGCATACTGCAAGAAATCCCCTGTGTTGTAGGCAGTCAAGCATGTTTCATTAAATAGAGCTGAGCAAATACAGAGGAAAAACTCTTCACAAACATTCTCTTGAACTCTGCAGTAAGAATTGGCTGTGGCTGTACTGGCATCCCTCTGAATTTGCTATCAATGGACACTTAAACAATCATATCTTATTTACATCAGTGTTTGCTGAATGTCAGCAGTAAGTCCATGTGCTCATTTAATTGCAGGCAGCAAACAGCAGACTCTCAAAACATTTGCAGTGGACGTGATATGTCTTGGAGATGATAATTCACTGGTGAATGCAATAAGGAGAAAAGATATCCAAAAGAGAGCTAGCAAAAAAATAAATTTCCATCTTTTTTTACGATCTCTTTCTTTGGAAGTCCGTTTGCACTCCAGATTGAACTGAAAGAAACAGACACTGAACATATCAGGGAGTCAAATGCTGGTAAAGGTTTTCTTTCACAAGCACTGAAATAAGTGTTTTGTTTTTCTGTAGTGAGCAGTGTCTGGGATATTGAAACTCCCCACTCATGTTTTCTTGTAATTTTCCTCCACTGACAAGAATGCTGATTTTATAGGGTAGTGATATGTGGTTCTAAACATCTGTCCTTGGGAAGTGACCTAGAGCTTTCTGGCTCTGTGTCCTTGTCAACAAGAAGTCAAGAAGATCAGACTCTAGGCAAGGCCCTAGGACATAAAATTGGAAAAAGGTCTAAGTAGTGACACTACTCAGTTTTTAGTTCCAGTCTAGGGATATAATTGTCAGATTGGTGCATAAGTAGTATTTCTAACAAGCTGGATATTGAAGAGAAAGGGGAAAGGGAAAATACACATATAATCCAAAAGTCCATCAGAGAGACTGCTATTTCTTCTTTAGGTCCAGAGGAGAGTAGGTGAGTAGGCCATGGACAGTAACATGCTTAACCCTTATCCTGAGTAACTGAAGCATTAGATAGATCAAAATGATATTTAGCACAAACAATAGGCATATTTCTATGAAACTTCTTAACAGAACCTATTTTATAGTATTAGTTGTGGGGAATGCATCCTCGCTTCTGCAGAAAATACTGGCACATCTTTCAGATGTGTTTTCAGACTTTTTGGCAGAAGTCTTGGGTTTTTATCTATTATTTTCAGGAAATATTTTTTTCCCTCTCTTGCTGTTTCTGGCCAGTTCTACTACTATGTAATATGAACCTTTTCACCCTGTAGGAATGTTTGGTAAACACTGAAATATTCACTGCCTTCAATCCACAGAGAACACAACATTCACAAATTTTTGGAAATTCAGGTAGTAAATAAATGTGTAACCAGCAATCTGTTGTTCATATATTCCACAATCAGAATAAATTTGGCTAGAAGACTTTTTGGTTGTAAAGTATTTCCTCAGCTCTAATTAATTAGTTACATTGGTCACGGGCAACTCCTGAACCGAATTCCCTACTCACATGAAATTTATTTTAGTGGTGCCTTCATCATGCTTGTTGGTTGTTTCCTTTAAACAAATAAGATGGCTTTTTGTAGCAAAACCTTGCAATGATTTTTGATTTTTATTGCTACAAAAATGGTTTTCCATGCTTATTTTGTACAACAAGGGCCACCACCTTTCAAATTGTCAGAATTGAATAAAGAGCATGCTCCCCCTCTGATTACCAGCAACCTTATGGTAGTGAAGCATCATGGAGTAATTGGTTAAGAACAAATCTCTGCTGCCAACCCATGTTCTAAATGGGGAGCTTTTGCTTCTTGCAAGCAATTGGTTGCAAGATGAATATTCTGAACGGCTCAAACAGCTTTGGCATTGGTGGTAGCCCTGTATGTAATGACTCATTTACATGAATGGAAAGCTCCCAATAGCTATTCCATGGTATTCCTAAGGTGAGCCACTTCTGTAACTTCTTCGCTAATTTCCAGTGTTCTTCTAGTGTGTTAGCAGCACTTTGACACCAGCACCTGGGGTTTAAATCAATTCCGTCTCCTAGTTTGAAAGCAGGTCACACCTGTTAACTGGTGATATTTTGTCATAGGTAAAGTTTTGTTGCCCTGGTATTAGCTCTAGGAATAGACTTACTATATGCCTATCTTGTGGGAGAAAAGTAAAGGAGGAGGATCTGGCTGATGTACTTACTGATTCAGTCTTCTGTTTGGCAAGGTAAAGTCAGTAACTGCAAAATTCCAAACGTTTTCTGTTCAAGGTGAGTAAATAGGGTGTTTTCAAGTTCCTCTGAGGACCTTGAAAAAAGTGCTAGTGAATATTTATATTTCTGGACTTACTACTTTATTTCCTCAGTTGCTGAGTGCAGCTGGCTTGTCTGATGGTGCCTTGTGAACAATTAGAAGATGGTTAAGATTGACTTTCCCAGAGGCTGTTGGTTATTTAAGACATTTGAAGCCCAGCACCCTAAAAGCCTTTGAAAGTGAAGGCTGAAATGTTGTAAAGGAAAAGGTTGAAAGGGTCCGCTGGATTTGCTTGACATAGCCTGTGGCCCTTACACTACCCAGTACACCACACAAGAAGGACTCTAATTCTCCTGTTCATCTAGCTAAGCTTGCTGAGAACTCTACTGACCATTCAGTAATATCAAAAATCTTTTTTGAAGATGCCCAAACTGACATCCACAGGGGAGAGGTTTCCTCTCTAGAGGCAAGCTAGGATTTATGTAGGGTACCAAATTAAAGGTATGCTTTGCTATCAGCTACTCTGCTGAATAACATTATACCTTTATCAAGTGTTTATCACCTTGTTATGTTGACAAGGTAGTATGCATCCATTTCTTCATCAGTCTTTGCATACTGAAGTGATTACTCTTGGCTGTTATTCTTCTGCATGCTTGTGAAGAGAACTTGTATGTTCAAGCAGCTTTTTTGCTTTTCATGTGCTATGGACATGCAGTTGCAATCATCATAGCAAAGCTTTAGGTTCTTTTAACAGTATAGGTATAGGCATGTTTTAAAAAAAAGGCAGTGTAATAATATGGTTATGATGTGGTGTATTTTAGTGCCTTTTGGACTGTGGAAATGAAAATCATTATAATCATGAATGAAGGCTTAGACTAACATAGTTTGTCTAATATAGCTGTATGCCTCTTCCCACCCCACCCATAGGCAAGAAAAGAGATATATTACAGTGGGATTTGATGACAACTATGTTTAATCATTCTTTAAATTATTGTTTTAAAATTAGTCAAGCTTTTGTCTTTACCCTTTCTAGAAGAACTTCACTGGGCTTAGCTCTATCTATTGTGGAGGCAAAATAACAAGTACAACTCTTCTTCCAGAAGTAGAGTTAAATACTTGTCTAGTGAGCATAATTCACTGCACTTTAACAACAGGATAAGTAAACTGAATTTTACACTTGGAGATACTGAAGCACAGAGAAAGGGGCTTGATATGCCCATGACCTTTCAGCAGACCCTTGGTAAGGCTGTGGATAGACTTGCTCTGTCTGCTCTGTCTTGTATTTTACCCCACTGCAGGGACAATCATTCATCAGAAAGCAGCTAAGGAGCTAGGCTAAGGCCCCCATGGAGGCAGCATTAAGAGTAATGTCCTGTGCCTTTCTTCACATAAAGAATCTTGTCTACAGTCATCTAATTGCTGAGGAAGGGGAGTGAAAAACCATGCTGATGATATTGATAATGCCAAAGCATTTCAATAGTAAGTGTAGTACTTGTAGTTTAACATGCTTTCAAGATCACCCTTTTTCAGGGTAGGGAATAGCTCAAACACTTCTTTAGGTAGTTTCTCAAAATAGGTTCTAAAAGGGCAGATGTCCTATAATTGCGTTGTAGAGCTATCTTGTCTTCAGTGTTTTCAGTAAGCAAAACAGCACGATTATATCCACAAGGAATGTTGAGAGGTGAGAAAAGCATGGGACCTTGTTCTCTACAGCAGACTTCTCACAGTCTGGGTGAAATAGGACAGTACCTTTTAGGTTTTTGAGTTAGTTATTTCTGAACTTCTCAGAGATATGGAAGCATTAACTTCTGTACCTGGTGTGTAGTACTGAAGTCTTGAAATTCTGGAAGTGATTGTTAAATATTAAACAGAATCTAATGGCTATTCTTGTTCATGTTAGTTAGCAAGCAGGATTAAGGACAGACATCACTGCTTAAAAATTTGATGATTCTGGTCATAGTCTTTTTTTGTTAGTGGTACAGCTTTGTATAAGGTCAGGACAGAAATGAACTTTTGGCTGAACTGACTAGCTCTTGCTTCACCTCTTGAAGCCAGGAAAAAAAAAAGTGTTCTTTTCATTTTCTACATTACTTTATTTCCTGCTGACAGCCAGAATAGAAGTTAAAATACTGAGAAAATATTTACAGTATTTCCTAAAATACAGAATTTAATCTATATGGAAAGGGTTAGTGTTTCCTGCAGGTATGAGTTCATTACTGAATTAAAATAATTAAAAAATAAATGTCCCCGTTTTGGACTGTTCTTATCACACCAGAACACTTTTTGGTTCATTATCACCAGCCTGGAGAATAGCTTCAATGCAAGTTTCATTTTAACAGGTTCCACCAAAATACAAGTAATCTTATGACTTTTCTTCTGTATAGTTAAGCGATACTGTTACTTAAAAACAAAGCAAGCAAAAACCCCACAAACACTCTCCTCATCCCAATCCTGAAATGTTAACAATTCAGTTCCTTCCCTAGCAGATGATTACATAAGTTTCTTGATAGGCTGGGACTGACTCCACAGCACCAGGATCATATGCCATGGTGGTCTGCGTTATGTTGAGTCATAATGGTTGCCAGAGCTAAAACTTGTTGTTTTCTTTCCTAAAATAAATAAAAAAAAACATGAAAAATATCTCATTTATCATGTTTTTTATTACATCTTTATGCAGGTGGTCTCCATACCAGGAGACGAGCCTGATTGGGCAGGAGACTGGAGCCCCGAAGGGGAAATGGGCGTCTCCTACCCCTATTGGGAGGGTTGGCAGGTACAACATGTGGTGTTATGTGAGTCTATGGGAGCATCTGATCTTCTTCCCTCCTCACAGCGTGGGAAAGTTTCCAGTTCCAAAGCACCAGTCTGGTCTCCGTGTGTGGCTTTCTCCATAACCGGTGGTGTGGAAGTGTAAAGCATGCAGCGCATGTAATTGAAATCTCGAGCATGTGCTAGATACTCTTATCATTCTCCAAGTGGACATGCATGGAAGAGCTTCCTAAAGGGGCTCTGTCTGGGCCTGTCTTCTAAATCTTGTTTTGCTTTTCATGTATTCTTCTTTCTTTTGATGTAGAACTCCTTAAAGACTTCAACACGGAGGAAGAAGAGAACATCATTTAAGAGAAAAGCCAGCAAAAGAAGCAATGAAGTAGGTATCCAAAACATTTGGAAATCAGGATCCTTTCTTTTAAATATTTAAATGCAGACTTTAAAGTTTAATTTGTTGGGCTTTTTTTACTGCAGTGTTTAACATATTTTTTCCAACTGGAAAATTCCCTGTTATTGTATTTTTTGTGAGAATAGATCAGTTTTGATAAAAAATGGTGTGAGAAGTTTTATTTGCTGAGTTGATTTTTTTTCAAGAAACACCACACCAGACTCTAGAATGACCAGCAGCCTAATGAAACAGCATTTCCTTGGGATGTAAGATACTCAGCTCACACCCTTGATTTTCACTAGGCAGAGCAGGGATGTGAAACTGGGATTGTGAAATTCATGGTGAGTTTACTAATGCAAGAGTCTGTTCCAGTTCGAGAGTGTCTCCCTCAGGAGAGCTCATACTGGAAATACTCTGTGTGAAAATTGACACTGGGCTGCAGAGAGAGAGAAAACAGATCAATTATCTGATGGTTTGATTTACCATGTAGCTTTTAGAAGTCTTTGTTTCCAGACCCTGTCTAGTGGATTAGTAATATAGGTGAGCAACAGATTCACGGGAGAGGTGGAGGGAGAGTCACCTCTGCATAGCCAGGGCTCTCTGGTTAAGGTCCTCACTTGAGTTGTGGGACAACGGCAGACCAGAAGCTCGAATCTGTTGATCAGAGCCCAGGAGAGTGCCCTCACTATTGGATTCTATGTTGTCCTGTAGGGGTAGAGAGTACGGAGGCAAATAGGTCTCTCATTGACATGTCCTGTAACATTTGTTCCAAGGTGGGAGGGTGACAAGGTCAAGAATTCAAGAGTTGATTGTCTGCAGATAAGTGTTGATACTTGTCTGTTAGATGGAATTAATGAAATAACTAGCTTATCTCATTTGGTTTTCTATTGAAGGTTGTATAAGAAATATCATGGAATAGAATTTCACAATAGCTTTATGCTGACATGAATTGATTAACTCCTTGCTTTTATTTTCTTAATTGTCTCAGTTGAGCACCACATTTACATAGCTGTACTATTTCCAGTACCTGAGGTAGTTTTGTCAGAGGTAGGTTGGGTCTCCTGAACGTTATACCAAGGAAACATACATAGCTTGTACTGAATCTATTTCTTGCTGCTTTTTCTTAGGATAACAAAGGTCGGCCGTTTGTGATAAAGCCTATCTCCTCTCCACTCATGAAGCCACTGCTGGTTTTTGTCAATCCAAAAAGTGGAGGGAATCAGGTGAGAACATTATCTGGATCCAGCTCACAAATCTTAGTTTAAGAGCAGTTTCTGCTAATGAGAGTAGTTCTTGGTCAGTTACAGATAGGAAGAAGTCTATATCTGAACTGCAGTCCTTAGAAGAGGTCCTGGATGTTGAATGCCCTTTCCACTACAGTGGAACTGGAATAGATGGAATGGATACTTGATTACCTTAGCAGTTGTATTCCCTGTCTTTAGATTCTTGAAAGGAATCTAAAATGAAAGCTTGGAGGTTTTCACAAGACATTATATTTCCACAGAAAATTTAATTTGCCACTGAAGTCTTAGACTTCCCTTTTATCCAAAAAGTAGTTTAATTTTAGTAGGAAAGCTGACTGAAATTAGTGAATGTGAAATTCTACGTCCCTGTGACATTTAATAAAATCATTAATAGTCTTGTACTATATATACCACAGAGAACCAAATTTCAGTGAGTAACACACAGCAGACTTCTCTCTTAGGGTTCTTGGAATGAAAAATTATCCATGTGAATGTTTTCCAGATTAGTTCTGCCAGTTTCTGAATATCAGATAATCTGAGTGCCTTTTGATAAACAGAGCCTTCTGGCTGAAAAGAAAAACTGATGTAAGATACAAGAGAAGGCCTATGGAGCATTAAGAATAGCATAACTTCTGCTCAGTTTCTCCTCTGCTGGAAAAATTAGCGAAGATATCAAATGAAACTGCTAAGACTGAGTTGAAACAAAGAAATCAGTTGTTCTTTCTCACAGTGTGTAGTTTAGCTTCAAAACTTCTTGCCCTAGGATATTTTTAGATGCTAAAAGTTTACATGTGCTTAAGGAGAGATGTGGAAGAGAAAATCCTGAAGGTTACTGAAGTCCTGTACCCTTCTCTGGCTCAAGAGTTCTATGAACTGCAAATAACTAAGGCTGGAAGAATACCTACAACAAATATATTTTTGTCTCTTGTTATACCTTTTCCGAGTCATTACCCACAAGCTTGTTCAACTTCTTGCTGTTATGGATGACTAAGGGTGATGTGGGCCAACAGAAATTTCTGTTGCAGGTGGCAAGAGACAGGAGAACAGGTTACTGTAGTAGCTGAACCTTTGTTCTGACTCCAGATGCCTGTTCTTACAAACCATCAGTGATCTGTGGTGTTAAATTTAGCCTACATGCATGTGCACACTGGCTAGATTGGCTGGTGACTATTCCATAGAGCAATCATCTGCTATGCTGCTTTTTAATTTGTTTTGTTCTTGCTTTGTTTGCTTTAAAAACACAGAAGAAAGAAAAGCAGTCTAAAAATAGTGAATAATCAAGACTATTATTTGTAATAATCATTAAACTATTCCAAATTTCCCTTCCTTTGATTTTTCTTTCTTCCCAGGGCACCAAGGTTCTCCAAATGTTTATGTGGTATTTGAATCCACGCCAGGTCTTTGATCTCTCTCAGGAAGGGCCAAGAGATGCGTAAGTTCTCAAGCTTTCAGTGCTGCAGACCATAACTCTCTTATGATCAGGAAAGCAGATAAAGGTCAAGCTTGGACACGTTAGTAGACTGTGCATAAGGTTTATGCATCAAGATTCTCTGGTAGTGATAGGGAAACTACTAAACTCCCAAGCTTGTTTTTCTGCAGAAACACCACTGCTGATTGTCTCATGGTGTACAGAAGCTTTAAGGTACACATACTGTTCTCAGAACTGTGTAGAGGAGTGAGAGGATTAGGTCCTCTGGTCACTCAGTTCTCTACATGTGAATGTAACCCCCTCCACTAGGAAATATTCCATTATGCCTCTCTTCCATTCAACTGAATGAGCAGGCCATCAGAGGGTGCTATTGGTATCTTCCATCAGATGTCTGGAGAAAGAACTCATAGATGTTCTTGCCTTCTGTGGTGTTAAAAAAAAGTGATCAGTTGAAGAATTTGTCATGCTACATGTCTCAGAAATGGTGACTCTGCAAACCCAAAGGAACACTAAATTTTGTTCAAAAACCTCAATGCTTGCATTTGTTTACTTCAGGATAGAAGTGAAAGATGTAGTCATTTTCAGAAGGAATATGAGAGTCTGACCTTCCAGATTTAACATGGGAACATGCTAAATTGATCAAATAATTCTCAGGACTTGCTGCTGAATTGTGGAGGAAGACCTCATTTCACATCCTCGTGGTTTTGCGTGTATGTGGAGATGTGAAGTGAGCCACAGGGCTCAGGCTGGATTGTGGCTGCTAGGGCTGATGCCTCCTAGCACAGACATTTGTTTTATTTTAGTTTTCTGCCTCCACCCACATCCTTAGTAATGAATATTCAAAAATGCCATAACCACTAGTTAAACTGTTACTTGGCAAAATGCATGGGAAGTGCTTGCACTATTGCGTTGTTCTGACTTTCTCCCCTGTTTTCCATTTCCCTTCCCTGGCTAGGCTGGAACTGTACAGAAAAGTGCCAAACCTGCGGATCCTGGCCTGTGGTGGGGATGGGACGGTGAGTGCCCAGCACCTGGCAGCACTGAGGCCATCAGCAATTGGGGGTTTATGACCTCATGATGCCTGCAGAGACAGATAGTGTCCCTTACCTTTGTGAAATCTACTTTTTAATTGATTTTTAGATTTTCTATGTGGTCTGGCCTGTGCAGTGATGGGGCCAGATCACAATAGCCAAGATCGTGTGTGATTTATGCATAAAGATTTGGTACAGCAGAAGAAAAAACATGAAGACTAATTCTGCTGGCCTCTTCTCACTTTTTACATGGATTTGAGAGTCTAGCAGGTTAAGCCTGTGTCTGAAAGCTATGAAATCTTAACTTCTCCTTTCTGCTATTGTCTTCATGATGTCTGAGTACAGTCAAACAGGGTCTCCTCTGTGCCTAAAGGAAGTGATTCCCCCAACACACGCTTTCTTCACAAAAGCATTTGTGAGGAAGGTTATTGCACTGGTCATACTTCCAGCCTGAGATCTGGCAGATCCAGATTCAGTATTTTTCTTTCCTACTGAATTCCAGAGTGTTTAATGGGTAAGTGAATAGGGTCAGCTCTTTAAAAGATTTAAGCACCTTCTGTTGGAGACAGGCTGTGCAGTTCAGGGTCTGGAGGCTATGAGTGGTAATGGAGGTATTACAACTGCATTACTCTTTCCAGTACTTAGGAATATCATAAATCTCAGTCTGTGCCACTGAATGCTTAAATACATTTGAAAAATTGACCTTTAATCTCTGTGAAACTCGAGTTCCCCAAGCACGCATTTGAAAATAGTTATAAGAGTAAGTATGGTAAAGAAAATGCATTACTGCTTGCAGAGTGCAGTAACTGGCCAGGATAGATATATGAAGATGCCTAGGGCACAAAGAAGGATATTTTTTTTTTATTTTTTTTTTATGTGAGCTGAACCCTCTACCCTTAACCCATCTCTTCTTGAATTGCTGGGGGAACTTTTTGCTCCACTTTTGTGGGCACATATAAAAACCCAACTGTAGGGGTTATAAATACCAGTGCTCCCCTGCAAGAGCAAAGTAAAATAACAAGATTAGACTTTTGTCTTGCTGGTACCTGGGAAAATAAGATACTAATGTTACTGAATTTCCTGAGAAATGTGCAAGGCATTGCAGGAGGCATAAACTGCAAAGAAATGTTTCAGTCTGTTTCTGAAAGTCTTTCTTCCATCTGAGGAAGCCAATATGTTACTGGGGGAGGGGAACCATCCTAAAAATATTAAAATAGAAATGAATACCACTCCAGTGAGTTATGCTCCTTTGTTTTCCCTTTGAGCAGTGCAAGCGACAGGTGGCAGCACCTTCTCAGTAGTACGAGCAGTGCTCTGCTATCCTCTTCGCTGCTGCTCACTTGGAAGCAAATGAGTATCTGGTTGTTCCCAAAGCCATTACATCTAGAAATGAAAAATCTGGCTGAAATAGGCTTTGTGAATATTCAATGAGACCAGATGCTACCTTGCATTATTGAGGTGAGTCAGAACTTATTGTAACTTGTCCATCATTGCTGCTTGCAGCTCCTTTCCAGGGCATAAGTAGAAAGCTTTGCTTTCAAAGCAGTCAAGGGCTTTCTGTTTACAGGGAAAAGATTGTATCATCTGTGATTGTAAAACTAATGTGCAAGGTTTAGAAATGACCTCAAGTTAAATAATGATGTTGTATTTATGAATTAGCAATTTGACGTTTCCAGTTTTATCAGTTAAAAGCAAAAGTGGTAGATACTGTGATGTTACTTGTACCAGCGGGAAGCTGAGGCACAGATTAAGTCGGTGAAATGACAAGTCTTGGCCCCAGTAAAGTTATCAGGACTCTTTATTATGTCTCCTGTTATTAATAATGAAGGATAGAGGTTTTAAAAGATAGTTTACTTACCTCTGAAAATAACTTAAGGATTCCACATAGTCCTACCGTGGTGCCTATGATAGACCAAAGTACCTTAGGTGACATCCAGCTTCTTGAGTTGTTTATTCAGGTGACTATTGTTAGAAAATAAGCTATTTGGGAATCACAACCCAGATGAATGATTTCACAATTAGACAATTGATTATAATAAATAACTAACAAAAGCTATTTATACAAAATTAAATGCATCTGTTGAGACTTGGAGAGACACACAGACTAGAACACCTAGCAGTGTAGTGGTTACTGTACCTACCAGGCCATGCCTTCTGCAGTCATTCAGATTCCAACTGTTATTCCCAAAGCTTGTGTTATGCTTGGTGCCTTTTGTGAAGTCCCAGTTCTTAACCAGTTTGGGTTCAGTATTCTATTTGAAATCACAGTAATATTAGCTGGGGAGGAAAAATCCTGTCCAGCTGCAGTTGGAATTTCAGTTTTCAATTTTATTTAAAAGCATATATTTCCAGTAAAGGCTGCATCTTTGAACACTGGCATCAGGGGGGGAAAAAATTATTTTTTCTTCCTTAATTCTTTATTTTGCAGCAGGTGATATTTCATAGATTGTAATTTATACTTTTTTTTTGAAGGTGAGAAGTAGCTTGAGGAGTAGTCCTATTTTCTTGTAGCAAGAATTTGAGTCATAAAACATTTGACAACATCTTCAGCAACAAATTCTTTAGATCTGAAAGTTTTATGTAGTACAGAATAGGGACAGGAGAGAGAAATAACTCTCAAATAATTAATAGCTTACAATGCAAAGGGGATATAATAAAAATGTCTATTTCCATTTTTCTGTCCCTTTTTCTCTTCCTGACCAACAGTTCTCTGCATTTCCTGTTTTTCAGGTGGGCTGGATCCTGTCCATCCTGGATGAGCTGCAGCTCAGCCCCCCACCTCCTGTGGCTGTCCTTCCTCTTGGCACTGGGAATGACCTTGCCCGCACCCTCAACTGGGGTGGGGTAAGCACTGCCTGGGGTGCCCTCACATGTGGGCTTGCCACTTTCTGCTCTGGTTTAGTTGTGTGAACTGGAACTTCATTTTAATTAAAATAGCAGACAGGGCTGTGCCCAAGGTCTGCTTCAGTTAGGTACAATGGTTTGGTTTAGTTTCCACTCTGGGTTCTTGAGTTACTAATGAAGTACCTGTTGTAATAAAAGTGGACATAGTTATCTGCCTAGTAATGAGAAGGATATGCAGGCTTCTAATTTAAGCATACTTTAAACTTTGTTTCTTTATATTTATCCTTGACTACACTGCTGGAGTAATTCCAGTCAAAGCAAATATACTTTGAGTTTCTCTCTTTATGAACTTACTTTGCCTGCCCAGGAGTTGTGTACCTCAGCAATAGCTTGATAAAATGCTTGATGTATCAACATTTAGCAATATTTTGAGGAATATTTGATCTGACATCTTAGGCCTGTGTGAAAGGAAGCAGGTCTGCAAGATAATTAGTATGTATGGCTGACACTCTGGTGATGTTTTGCTGTCAGGGTTACACAGACGAGCCAGTGTCCAAGATCCTGTGCCATGTAGAAGATGGAACCATTGTCCAGCTGGACCGCTGGAATCTCCAGGTTGAGCGCAACCCTGATTTGCCACAGGATGAGCTGGAGGATGGGGCACGTAAGGTTAGAGCCTTCTTTTTTCAGGGAGATGGTAGGATGCTTAAGAGCATTTTTGCAGCACCATAAGCTGCATGGGTGGGAAAACCCTAAAACTTTTTAATTCTCTAGTTGCATTTCTTTATTTTGCTCTTTTTATATGTCAGTGCTTCCAGAGGTGTGTGAAATGTAATGTGTACTAGCCATTTATGTGTTGTTTGTAACTCCCAGGCACTGAACATATATCTCAGGAACTAAATCCTGGTAAAAGTCCCTAGCATTTTATCTGAAAAGTCATTTTTGTTTTTCTCTAATTTACTGGGGTGGCAGGAGAAGCAACCCTGTGACCCCTATCCAATCCTGAATTAGAAAAAAAAAAAAAACCCTAAAAAAAAAATGTAAAATTGAATTCCTTAAGATTTTGTTAATGCATACCAACTGTTTCCTACTTCACAACAAGGTGTAGTGTATTTTTGTATTTAACTTATTTGTGTATGGGTTTCCATATAATCTCCATTAGTGTATCTTGATAGCTGAAGAATGGGAAAAGTTTTATGTGAGGGGATGGCATTTATAATAATATGTCATTTGGACTGGAGATGTTGGAAGTGTTACAATCATAAAACAAAACACACTCTGTGATCCGCTTTCCTCTTCTCAGTTATAATTCCCAGTTTATCTATTAGATGCTGCTGCTCTGTCTCTATAGCCCTGCTGGGCATGTGTAATGATGAAGAGGCCAGATGTGTGCTTCACTGCCTCATGCCTCCACAATAGAATTGGGGCTTCTTCTCTGGAACTTGCATTGCTCCTGGTTATATAGGAAGGAGGAAGAACACAGCTTGTGGAGCTTGAAGTGCCAGCAATTAGGAAAACCTCTGTATTAACATGCTAAATGGAACACAATTATGGGAAATGTCAGTGACAACATAGGGAACCCTTTGATGTGTTAACCAAGATACCTACATGATCATAAAGCACTGTAGATTTGTGTTCTTTGGGCTTTGGTATCTGATCATCTTCTACAAGCTATAACTAACCTTCAGAACAAACTTCTGCATACATTTCCCTAGTGTGTTCCATTTTCATCTTCATGAGTTTTCATGAGATGCCCGGTTTAAAATAGTTAATTCCTGGTGTGTCATAGAATGCTTCATTCATGTTATTTTTACATATTGTCTTTTTTTATCCAATTACAGCTTCCTCTCAATGTCTTCAATAATTACTTCAGCCTTGGATTTGATGCACATGTTACACTGGAATTCCATGAATCTAGAGGTAAGAGGAGCTTTTAATTTCCTTAGTCTTGAGAATGGTCAGTTATTTTATGAATTATGAGTGGAATTGCCTTTAAAATCTTATAATTCAGAAGTGAAGCTGGAACATAAAACCCCAAGATACAATCATTTCCTTCCTATTTGCAGGTATCATGAGTTTCCAAGAGAATTAATGATTTAAAAATTAAAGTGCAAGGAAAAATTGCATTCACTGCAGGAAAAGGGCTAAGGAGGGAGGTTTTCAAAGTCTTTGATCTTCTAAAGGAGGTGCTAAATACAGATATAAAGGGAGTTTATGCTGATGCAGAAGTGTCAGAATAAGAGCAGAAATAAAACCAAGTGCAAGTCAGGTGCCGATGTGGAGGGAGGAGAAAACTGCAAGACCATGCCAGTAGCAAGAGGATAATTGTGTTCTCAAACAGAACAGCTGTTACCTATGGATGAGTATGGCATAGTATCATTGGACTTGGTATAGACCCAGAGTGTCTCTCTGCAAGTGAAAGGTTTTAATGTCCACAAAACTGTCAGGAATTTGAGCTGTGGTAGCATCTTCTTTGTTCCCTTGACAACGGCAATTATACTACCCCATACAGATCCAAATGTGGTTTAGGAGGTGGACTTTGGACTCATGTGAACTGCTATATTTATATAGCTTAGTCAAACATGCTTGTATAAACAAACCTTATTCAATTGTCTGTGTTCAGCTTTTGGTCATTTCAGCTTCACAGGCAGGTTTTCTTTTTTTTTTTTTCTGAATCACAGCCTCCCCTCACTTTCATACTATCATAGTGTCATTTCAAGATGAAAAGATGGCACTTTAATGCCATACTAAATAAAGAGCAGGATGCATGATGGAATGAGCTAATGCATATTTTATAATGTTTAAGACTGCTTCAAGCTTTAGGAATAATAATGAGGGGCCACAGAAGGGCACAGGAATGAGATGATGACAGCTGTATGCATTTTTCTTAGGAATGCATATCATTATAAATTGCTAATATGCTTATGAATATATTGTATAGATGAAATGCATGACTTTCTCATTTAATAGAGATATTACTTAATAATGAAGTTATGGAACCCTATAAAGAATGGATGTTATTCCAGAGATGCCAGTGTTTTAAAAATTTACATGGGTAAAAAAATACTTGGCAGAGCAAGCTGTGTCTTTTGAGTGGATATGTGTGGCCAGGAGAGCTCTTCATAGTGCAAATGTCTGCTCTTACAATTCATTACTCCTGGTGTCTTTCCTTACCCTCTCAAATGCTAAAATAGACAAAATGAGTCCTTTGTGTTTTAGGAGAGAAAGGCTTGTAGCCTTGGAGGTATTGCTGGTGTGTGGGTTTTATTGTTTTTCACGTGGATTTGGGGAAAAGAAGGCTTTGGGGAGACCTCATTGCAGCCTTTCAATACTTAAAGGGAGCCTATAAGAAATGTGGAGACAAACTTCTTAGCAGGGCCTGTTGTGATAGAACAAGGGGTAATGGTTTTAAACAAAAAGAAGGTAGATTTAGACTAGCTATAAGGAAGACTTTTTTGTGGTGAGGATGATGAAACACTGGAACAGGTTTGCCCAGAGATGGTAGATGCCCCATCCCTGGAAACATTTAAGGTCAGGTTGGATAGGGCTCTGAGCAACCTGATTTAGTTGAAGATGTCCCTGCTTATTGCAAGGAGGCTGGACTACATGACCTTTGAAAGTCTTTTCCAATCCAAATTATTCTATGATTCTATCAATGAAGCAGTGCAAAACAGATTGTGATCTAATGCAGTTCATGGCAGTCTGGAGAAACTCTAGCAAAACTTGGAAGGGCTTTCTCATGACTGTGGCACTTGGTCCATTAAGATGAGTGGTTGTATGCAGTTGCTTATGTGGAACTACTGTAACCACATATAGTATTAAAATAAATATATAGTATTTAAAAAAATATTGGGATGCTCTTTAATATTTTAAGTGTTCACACAAGTGTGATGCTTTAGCCAAAAGGACTGTTATAATAGTTGGATGTTTTCACTAGAGAATTACTGAGCAAGGGTGGGTGGTTGGCACTACTGCTAAATATAGTGTCAGAAGGGCTGCTTCTAAATGCTCCAAATGCCACAGACCATGAAAGCAGTTCCCAAGGAGGCATGAGAATGACCTGTGTTCTGGGAAACATGCCTTAACCTGGGAGATTAAAGGAGCTGCAGAGAGATTATTGGAAAGAAGTTTAAGAGATGATTCAATCACTGTCTGTAAGTATTTAGTCAAGGAGAAGATATCTGATAGTCGAGGGCTCTTTAATCAGACAGGGAAGTATAACAAGATTTAGCAGTTGACAGTGAGCATAATTAACCATTAGATGTGCATTACTACGGACTGTTAAAATTCTGCATCACTTGGAGTCTAATCAAAATGAAACAGCTCTCTAAATAGGTTTTACAGTAACCACTTACTTTTTGCTGCAGGAGTGTTTGGGTAGAGATGTCTATTCCTCAGTACCTCTTTATAACACATCAGAATTTAATTGTCTGTTTCACCTTATAATTTGCTAATTATAAGCTCCTGCTGCAAACCATAGGTTAGTATTTCATGCATTTCTAATAATTCTTAAAGGTCTATTCTGTGTTGGTAGAAACAGAAGTCTCATTAATGGTACTGAGGGATCATAAGATGAATAGTCTGAGAGGTGCTAAATCAACTGACTGTTCTTGTTACCTCTTTGCTTCCATCCATTTTCACTCTACAGGAAAGTGGAAGAATTTGATATCAATGTTTGATATCCGATAGGAGATAATGGCACAGCTCAGACCCTCACACAGGAAAAATACATTTATGTTAATATTTTGACTGAGTGATGTGCTAAAAGCACTATAGTGCCACCAGGGAATGTGAAGGTACAATGGAGTCTACTTGTTTTATTAGGGTGTTCATCTTTTTCCTTTTTATCCTTTCACAGAGGCAAATCCAGAGAAATTCAACAGCCGATTTAGAAATAAAATGTTTTATGCAGGGGTGAGTTGTGATTTTTCTTACAGAATGATGAATGTTCTCTGAAGTACCTTCCCCATATCTTCTCATATTAGGAATTCATGCTAGTTCATTTTGCCTGTGGCAATTTTAAGTGCACATGTACTGTTTCTGGCACTGGCACATGCAGGTCAGTTGGAAAGTATCTGAAGCACTGTTGCTTTACAGAGCTTAGCAGGTGAGAGAAATGGTACTCCTTTGGACATAGTACTGGTCATGTCTTGATCCCCCTGCTTCTGACTCATAAGCTGCTCAACAAACTGGTCTGTTTCTTTCAGAGATTGGGAAGCACATTGATATTGACTTGCCCAAAGGAATTCCCCAAGTGTTGGCCTATATCTTTGTGGCTTTGAGGAGTAGTCTTGGATGCAGGGTCATGAGCCATGGTGGGGGGAGAGATCAGCTATTTGGAGTCATTAAATTTCATGTGTGAATATGCAAATAAAATTATTTCTGCATTCAGGTGGTTACATGGACAACACATTCTAAAATATAGGTATTGAGAGAAACACTAATTTAATAATGCATGATGTAGGATATCTTTCTGAATGATAACTCCTACTGTACCCATGTGCCTTAAGCATGGAAAGAAATAAGTGAGAAAGAATTTTCATTTAAATCCTTGGGTACCCAAAGACTGTCTTTGGTTAGCCTTTCAAAAGGAGAAGTAGCAAAACTTGTAACTTAAAATAAAGAAGGAGAAAAAGAAAAACCATATCTCTGAGAGCAAGAAAGAATAGTTTTGGCATAATGATGTCATTTTAGTAATTAGCTCTGTGGTGGAATAAGAAATGAGGAAAGAGGAGAGAGGAAATGCTGATGACAATTCCTGTGCTTATTTCTGTTGCAGGCAGCCTTTACAGACTTTCTGCAAAGAAGCTCAAGAGATTTATCTAAGCATGTTAAAGTTGTGGTAAGTATAAGAAATTGTGTCACAGTGTTACGGGAAGGGGGAAAAGAGAGAGAGAGGTATGAGAGTTTAATGGCTCTGTTACTTTACAGTTTTGAGCATGACATTTGCAACATATTCCAAGGAATGTCTTGGGAAAGTTGTTACAAAGCAGCAACACTTCTCTTGTCTGTGGCTCCATTCAGCAATTTCTCTGTGCTCTGTCACTTTGGCTTTGTAGTGTGATGGTACAGACCTGACTCCAAAGATCCAGGAGCTGAAGTTCCAGTGTATAGTGTTTTTAAACATACCCAGGTAAGCCCAAGACACATGCTTGTAGGTATCTTTTTTTAAATTGTTACATTTAATACTGTATGCATACAAGTTGTCCTAGACTGGTTGAATGTGTAGGAAACATGTTGCTACCATATTGCCATCTTAAGGGCTGGATACTTATAATGCTGTTAGTTAGCAATAAGGGATGGGATCAGAGTTCAAGGCACAGCAAAACCATGCTTTCTAAAGTTGAATATCCTGATACAGAGATAGTAGAAATGCTTAGCAAACATGCTTTCAATAGTTGTGCACCTAACTTGAAAATTAGATAATAAAGAGACAGATGCCTGGAATGGATATCTGGATACTTGTGGAAGACAGCAAACCAGAAGAATAGTCAGGCTGCTTCTCAGGACCCAGCAGGGCCAACTGCTTTCTAAAAGCTTGCTTTTCAAACCTCTTTCTGTAGGTATTGTGCTGGCACAATGCCCTGGGGAAACCCTGGAGATCACAGGGACTTTGAGCCTCAGCGCCATGATGATGGCTACATTGAAGTCATTGGGTTCACCATGGCCTCACTGGTGAGTATACTGCAGGTGCCACCAGGCTTGGTGAATTCTGTGGGCAGAGCTACAGAATGCCAAGTTGTCCTCATCCCTGAAAAACCACCATGATTCCATATATTCAGCTAAGGCCAACATATGCTCTGCTGATAAATGAGACAAATTCTAGTTTTCTAATAAAAGCAATGTTATTTAATAACAAAAATGCATTCTTTGAAAAATATGGCTAATTTGCATGTGCCGTTCTCCCAAGTTAAACAGCAAGTTTGTTAAAATAAGAACAGCATGCAGGCATGTTTTTACTGTGGGAATGTTCTATGGTCAAATAATTACTGCTGTTTCTTTTTAGCATTTATACATTTCAATCTATGGCATAAAAAGTGGGGTTTTTTGATACTGGAAACAAGTATGAAATATTATACAAAATTGCATGCCCGTACATAGAGACTTGTGTTTAGGCTGTTCTCTATAGTGCATTGATATAGGATTTGTTTTCTGCATCTGGTAAATGAGAGGTTAATAGTCACATAGTCATACTAATTAAAAAAAATACATTTCTGCCCAAGCATGTTCGCCTAGAACTTGAAAGATCTGTTCATTGCCCTGGTTTCATCTCTTTGAAATGAAATCTTCAACATGATGTTTAATTGTTTTCAACAAGGTCCCTCTGCTTGCTCTTTTCAATGTGTCTAGTTTCAAGGTTGAGTTGCTGTGTAAGCTTTCATAATAAGGATTTTAAATTTCTCTAATTCACATTAAGGACTGTATTCTGTTTAGGAAGGGGAAATCATTTTTGTCTCACAGATGTACCTGGTTACGGTTGTTGCTCTAAAGAACAAATAATTAGTGGCAGTAATGTTAGTGTAAAAACAAATAAATCAAGCAAACCAAACAGAAACCTTTAAGAATGATCACAGATATTGATTTGAGTATGCATGTGTGTGTACATATGTTTGTGTGTGTATTATGCTTGGCGTATACCAAGGGGATCAGAGAGCTGATGCATGTCATTAGATAACTACTTGTTGCCCCTCACTTCTTTGTGAAATTTGAAGTACTAATTTGTATTTTTTGATTGAAAATACATTCACTGTGGTTTGTTAGAATGCCTCATGTATGGAACACAGTGTAATGGATGAGGACTGCTTCAGATTTGTTAATTGCCTCAACTACTTGTTCAGATAGCTTTCCTTTCTTTCCTGTACTGATTTGGGGCTTTTTTTGGTTTGTTGTTTTGTTTTGTTTGTTGTTTTTTTCAGGCTGCTCTCCAGGTGGGTGGCCATGGAGAGAGGTTGCATCAGTGCCGTGAGGTGACACTTTTAACATACAAGTCTATTCCCATGCAAGTGGATGGTGAACCGTGTCGATTAGCTCCCTCCCTCATTCGCATCTCCTTAAGGAACCAAGCCAACATGGTGCAGAAGAGCAAGAGGAGAACATCTATGCCTTTGCTGAATGAGTGAGTTGCATATATGCATGTCCTAATGGCAGGAAGCTCATCTGGGGCAGTGTAGTCAGCCATGGATTTTGCATGTGCTGGACTTGCAGTGCATTTAAAGAACAAATCACGCCTTGTGAACTCCCTTTCTACTGTACTGTAAATACTGATCTGATTTGCTCTTATTCTTTTGTCTTCTGGGTTACTCTGTCTTGCTTTTAGAAAGGTGTTGTATCTTTCAGTTATTTAGAGAGGTCTTGGCTTCTGACAGTTCTGCATATGTATGCCTTTTGCCCTTGAAGTTCTTTTGATTAATTTTCTCAACTATATTGATCTGTGTTTTAAGCTCCATTGGAGACCCTGTAACAAGTTGCCACAATCAAGAATTACTCAGGACATCTTTTAGTCTCTGTTGTGGGAGAATGCTGTCTGGCACTGTTTATAGAGGAGGGCCTGAAGGTCCAGAAAGGGCTTTTTGCACTTGTAGGGAATACTTCTGCACTATAAAAACTCAAATGAGAAATGAATATTGTAAAGATGAGTAGTGAAAAGCTAACACTAGAAACCAGGAACATGTGAGGAAGAATACAGAAGGACTAGCATTCTTCTTCATGATTAAACCTTGTTTGTAAGCACTGTGGAGATATTTTAAAAGAAAAATCCTAAATAGTCAAATTTTGACCTGTGAAAATGACTGTTAAATAAAATAATTTAGATCATTTTGTAGAGCTGATTATTGTACTTCTTACATAGGTGTTGCTGCTAAAATGAGTGGCAGAGTAAGTACCTTTGCTGTTTTTCAACAATTATTCTTAAAGTGAAGCAGAACAATCTATCCCTTATACAGAGATACTGAACAAAAGGCCTAAAATTATTAAGGAGCCACAGTTCATTCAAATATTTATGCACCAAGGGTTTATTTTTTTCTGCAGAGGTGGGTGGAGGAGGTTACTGTTGCAGCTGTTACACTGAGGCAAGGTTTATGAAGAAATGCAATATTTTTCATTAGACTAACATATAACTGGAAAAAACAGTCAGGATCCTAGGCATATCTTTTGTCTTCAGATATCTTAAAGACTATCTGTGTCTTTCAATGGTATCATTAAGTAGAAGATGCTTCTTTGCTTCAAACTTTGACCCCAGCCCTTTAGAGCTTCTTATCTGCTGGCTGTCAGTCTGTTCCTGTAACCAAAACCTCCCTGGCTACTTCCAACATTTTCCTGTTCCATTTAGTACTCTGTGTTCTCTTATGGGGACTAATGCTTCACGTTTCAGTAGAAGCCTGTATCTGTAATGTGCAACTCCTCTTTGCCTGGAAAGTACCTAAGGTATAGTCATCTCTTTTGAGCAGTGAAGAATAGCAGATGCTTGCCTGTGGGCAGTGATGCTCAATTTCATCCAACCACAACAACTCAATTATCTGCCAAAGCTAGAATTGAGCAAAGAGGAATCTTGGGGCATCCTTTTCTACACTGAGGGAGGCTAATGAAAATGGAAAAACAAAATTCCTGGTATTTCCATCTGATAATTAGCACGGATAGGTTTGAATTTTGAGATCTGATTTTAAAGTGTTGTGGGGAAACAGATTCATAGTATATGTTGGTTGTCAAGAGGATATTCTTTGTGTTTTAGCGTGGTTTAAATGTGCTGTGGTAGACTACCTTGCTGTTGGAGTCCTTTGATGTGGATGAGTATTTATCTGCAGACCTGTGTTTCGGGAAAATAGGAATGATCTGTCAGGAATTCTAGTCTCTGCTTCACATTTCAGAGATGGTTTGTGTATATATTTATATCTACATCTGTATCTGTATCTCTGTCTATTTGTGAGCGTGTACTTGGCTCTTGAGTGTTGAAGAGGAATGAGAGAGATGAGTGGAATCTCCTGGAACGCTATAAAGTAAATGGCATGTTAAAGTTGGAACTCAAGGGAGCATTTTTAGTATTGTAAGAAGTTCATTCAACATGATGCTGATTTGTAGTATTTCACAAGAGAGAAAATTTTTAATTAAATATGTTTATCTGCATTTCTTAGCTTAATATCTGGATATCTCCCTATTCCGTTGAAATATCCCAGAAATACTTGTCTTTGATGAAACACTGTGGTCTGAATGGTAGATGTGTGAGATAAGTGGGTCTGGAGCTCTCCCTAGTTGTTAGAGAGCTGCTCTTGAGCCTCTTGCCAGGAAGGTGATTAAAAATTATCTCACATCACAGTACAGCAGAGTTGCTATTTTTGTCAGCTGTGATGATATTGCTAGATAAGGAGAGCAGTAGGAATGCTTTTTGGAGTTTTAGCTAGTCCAGTGTCATAAGTAGAAGATGACTTAATTTGAAAGAGAAATACTTTCTGGTTTTGTTTTGTGGTTTTTTGTTTGTTTGTTTTGTTTTTTTTATGTTTTGTTTTTGCTCTCCATTGCTCTGGAACTTTTAAGGAGAGGAGGTTAAAGACTATAGTGAGTTTGTTTGCCTTGATGCACTTGAGTTTCCAGGGATTAATAGGATTTTAAAATTGAGGTGGTCATCTGCAATGTAGCTGAGTGAGAAGAGAGATTTTATGCTTCTGTTGCTTGGAAGTAGGAGGTCTTTAGAGAGGTGGCTCTCTTCTGACTATAAGAGTTGTCCATCTTCCTAGTTGCAGCTCTTTAAAACCTATAGACACTCTGAGAGGATACTTTATATGAGAAAAAGGGATCTGACATTTTTGGACTTGTTTTCCCCTCCCCCTATTTTCCCACTATCTTGCTTCTAGCACCTTCTATTGGCATGGAAACTGCCTCATGGTTCTACTTAGACCTTCAAGGTAGAAACTCCTACATGTTGAGAGTCTTTGTTTAAACTTTTACTGAATTTGGTTTTTCAGGGTATGGGAAAATTCAGCAGCACAGTGTAAAAGTTCCTAATCTTTTCTAGTCTTTTAATAAAATAAAATTTAAGAAGTTGTCCATGGAATCAAATTGAAGAGCAAAAATCTAGTGTTTGTGTGGGGCTGCTTGAACTGAAGGAGCCCTCCATTCCTTGTTCACAGCAGCATGAAAAGCTTTGTCCAAGCTGCAAATGAACAAATAAATACGATGTGCTGCATTTGGTCATAGCTGGCAATTAGTATTTTATTCCATGATTTCATCTTTCACTGCTGAAATGCATACAAACCGTTCTCAGTATATTTATTGTCCCAAATTTTTCATCGGACTAGTTTCTGCAACTAGTGATCTTTCTTCTTGCTGTTCATCAAACATTCATTTCTAAACATGTATTACCGTTGGAAAGCTATGCAGTTTTGGTGTGACATACAGATTATATGAGTATTCTTCAGTAGCTGAGGATGACTTCTTTAAGGTTTGTACTCTTATAACTTTACAATTTTGAGGTGAAGCATAGTGGAGGAAAGCTACTAGTTAGTGAATACAGTTACAGTGCTTCTAATTTCTTTTTCTGCTGGAGTGTGTCTAAATGCAAAAGGCAGACACAGTTTCTTCCTTATCCTACAGTCCTACAATGCATTGCTCTACAATGGAGATAGGTAACAATCCAATAAAGTATTTCAAGCCAGAAGCAACTTTTTAGCTTTAAGGGTTATATAGGATAAGGTGATGCTGTTAACACTTGAAATAAGGCAGCTAGTTGGGTTGTGTGTGGGGAGAAAGTGTTTCTTTTCTTCTCATATGTCTTTTCTCTTTGTACCAGTAAAAGCAAATTTTTGCTGCAGCCAGATAAGCAGACTCAGTTTTTCTGCAAGAGTGAATTATGTTCTTATTCTCCTCACTTTAAAAGACTTGCTGGCTAAGTTCTCATTCTTACTCTCCACTATTGATCGTGGTAGCATATGAAAGAGACAACATATAGCTTTGTTTCCTCTGATCAAGTCAAGAATGTGGTTTTTGTGAGCTATAAACAAAATGTATGTGGAATGACAAGAGAACCTGTGGTTCAATTTTTCTAGGAGTCATTTCTGATTAGAAAACAGACTTTAGTATTCTGCTCAGTAAGTTTCTGTTAATGGTCACTTTCTGAACCTCAACAGATATTATTTTGCTTTCACTGGCTTTTAGTTTGGGTTGAGGAAGAATGTCCTGAGTAATGGAAGAGAGAGAAGATCTTATAGATAAAACATATTCCATACACTTGAGAGAAACAAAGGAAGAATTTGAGTATAAACACTAAAAGAGAGTCAGGCTTGGGGATCACTATATATAAAAATGCATGTTTCCCTAAGGTATGTGAATGAAGAATGGAGACAGCAATTTGTCCTTGTGGATACAATATCTCTATTTTTCCCCCCCCACTTAAACATTAACTAAAGTTGACCAATCTTTGGAGACAATTCCATACATTCAGATCTTGGCTTTGTTTGTTCGCATTTCTGGAGTGCTTCCAAAGTCTGTTGCCTTGAAGTTTTTCAGTGCCTGTGGAACCAAACCCTGAGACTCCTCGTCTTCCTTGTATAGCAATGTGCCTAGCTTGTCATTGGTCCTCACTTGTGTATTTAGAAAGCCCCTGTGTACCATGTAGCAGTGATTTTTCTCCATTTTGCATGTCTTCTGTTGCTTTTGGCTTCCTAGTGTGAACTTGGAGCTCTGCATGTCTTTTCATTCAACTTTTATGTGACACATTCCTTTTGTTTCTGTTTAAATGTCGTATATCTTTCTCTTTCTTTCTTCTCCACTCTTTCTATCTCCTCTCTTTTTTCTTGTCTGTCCACACTGTGCTGCCTTTCTCCTGGCCACTCATTTCCTGCTGCCTATAGTATCCATAAAGTGCAGTCTACTGACTTGAGGAGAGTCTCAGCTCCCCCTGATTCCTTCAATATGTGAGTATCTGGCTTTTTTTTGTTTGTTTCCTTTCAAAGTTCCATAGTGTTTTGCTGTTGCCCTTGGTGCCATTCAACCAGGAGACAGGGCACTGAAATCCAGTGACAAATGGGAAGCAAGAGCTCAGGTGACAGCATGGCAGCAACAGGACAGTTCTCACCAGCAAAAGCACAATTCCATTGTACTTGAGCAGGACATGGCTGGTGATGGTCACCAGGTTCAGCAAAGAGATCAGCTTGCCAAACATATCCATAGCAATAGGCAGGTCTGAAGTTAAGAGCCAGGAACCAATCCCTGGAAACAGTTGAGAGCTTTCCATCCTTTGGTTTTAATCAAAACCACTGAACAAACTCACCCATATGCCATAGTCCTCCAGAGGAGTGGCATGACATTGGCTGCAGTGAAGACAGAGACACACCCTAACCCCTTGGCAATATCTGGATTGTCAGCAGCTCCAATGTACTAATTTGCTAGATAGTAAACTACTCAAGACCCTAATGTCTCTTTTAAAATGTGGTCAACTGGCATTTAAAAACATTTGTACCACTGTATGTTGGTATCTTCTAATTCAACATGTTTATGGAGACGTGCCATATTATGAAAATCTGTGTGTCCACAATTAAACATCAACCAAACAAACCCAACTAAACCTGCCACTCCATAAGCACCCCAATTATTCTCCTCCCAGATTCAAACAAAATCCCCAGCTTAATGTCAGCTCAGGCAACGTAGATTGTCTTCAGAAATGCTTTTTTACTATTCAGTAAAAAAGGACATGTTTTGCTTTGTTTTGGCACCCGTTGTTTTCTTGCTTTGCCACTCTTACGATGGACACATTTTCAAACAAGTTAGAACTATCAAAGAAATTTGAAATGCATGTTGGATTTATAACTCTGAAATTTGTTGTTTTCCAACATGCATTTTGAAATTGTTTCTTCAGAGCAGAAACTTGATTCAAAGAATTATTCTCCTTCCATTATAGAAGAATGTCAATGGTGTATGCTAAAAGAAAATCTGTCAGCACCTCCATGTGCTAAAGACTGAGCACATGGAATAGAGTATACATAAATGTTCAGCAAACCAAGAGTTATTTGGTAAGATTGGTTGAATAACTCTAAGAGCAGATATCAGCTTTGCAGAAAAGGATCTAGGGATCCTGGTGGACACCTGCTTGACCTAGGCTGCACTAGGAATGTTGTCATCAATTCAAGGAAGGTGATCCTTATCTTCTACTAAGCACTGGTGAGGCTATGCCTGGAGTGCTGGGTCCAGGCCTAGGCTCTTCAGTACAAGAGAGACATGAAGCTACTGGAGAGCCCAGTGAAGGATGAAGATTAAGATGCATCACTCCTATGAGAAAAGGCTAAGAGAGATGTGGCTGTTCAGCCCGGACAAGAGAAGGCTCAGGTGGAATTTCATTAGTATTTACAGGTATCTCAAGGAAGGGTATTAAAAAAAAAGAAAAAACCAATCCAGGCTGGTTTTGGTAGTACCCAGTGACAGGACAAGAGGCAATAGGCACAAACTGAAGTACAGCAGGCTCTCTGTGAATATCACGAAAAAACTGTTTTTGCTGTAGGGATGACTGAGCACATGCAGAAATTTCCAAGAGAAGCTGTGGAATCTCCACCCTTAGAGATACTCAAAAGCTGCCTGGATGCGGTCCTGGGCACATCCTGCTTGAGCAGGGGGTTGCACCAGATGACCTCCAGATGCCCCTTCCAACCTCAACCATTCCGTGGTTCTGTGAAATTTCGGAAAGCTGCAAGTTCCTCGTATTTGTTTTCCAAACAAGGAAAGGTTTCCAGTTCAGCGTGCCTTATCCTGGATCATATTTTCTGTACATTGGTGAGGAGCAGAAAGTAACAAAACCAACTCGTCTCACTGATTTGGTATCTAAGCAAGCCTCTAGAAAAAAGTTGAGATAAGCCTTATTGCTTGCACAGAATGTTAAGCTGTGGGTCTAGGGGAATGGGTATTGTTTCAGAGTTGAAGTATATCCCTTGGAACATAACCTCCAAATGTTGATACAGTTCATTTGAATGTCCCGCTTGATATCAGATGTCAGGATAAGGCAGGGAGAGAGAGTGTCTTGTGATCCCCAAATTAATTTGTAAGTCAAGGATGTTCTGTATCTTAAAATCCGTAAAAATAGATTAAACATGCTGCTGCACTGTGGCTGCCAATTAATGTGTCTAGTAAATTAAGAACCATAAGGCACAGGGAAATTTGATTTGGATTATGATGGCTCTGAGATTCAAATGTTCTTTTTTTGTTGTTTCTGAACAAGACAGAAGGACCTCAGTTCCAGTTAGCCTGAACAGCAAGGCAGATTCTGCTGAGACTTGGTGATGAATACAGCCTCTCTTAGGTGGATTTCAGGTTTTCTGCAGCAGGATATTCGTGGGAATTTGTACAGTCAAAATTTAGGCACATATGGTCTTTGTTGCAGAGACAGTAGAACTGCGGTGTGATCTATCTCAAATGTCTGTACAAGGTGCATAAGTAAATACAAGTGTTGGCTTTTTTAATTGAGGCCCTTTTAAAAAGAAGGCAAAAACTTGCATTTTCCAGCTGGATGTTTAGAAATGAGAAGGATGCACATTTGAGAATACATTTGCGTTGTGTGGCTTATACAAAGGAGTTCTGAAAAAAATTGCCTTTTGAAAAATAAGCCATAATTAACTAGCATAGCTCCTACCATCATTTTACAAGTGGAATAAGCACTGTGGATATGACGATTATTTTTTTAATTACAAAATCTGCATAAATTAAAATACAAGTATCATTTTATTGGTAAACAGTGGGTACACTTTTATAGAGTTTACAGAGTAATTATTGCAGCAGAGTATGCGCATAAAAGCTGTGTGAATAGCAAAGGAGTAATAGGAAATAATTTTTTGCTTTTAGAGATCCAGATGCAAAACAGAATCTCAGTTATATTGACTATGGATGTTGCCTATAGAAAGAGAGTCTAATAAAGAACAGTAGGAGACAAGGTATAGGAGAGAAAGTGTTAGAGTGAGCTAGTCTCCAAATGCATAGTTAAGGATGATAATGCCTATATATATTTTCTCCCTTTTATCCAGAAGGGAATTGGGTCTCATCTTTTGTTTGCCAGGTTTTCCTGTTTAGCATGTGGGCTTCTCGTTAGTGGAATCATTACTGCTGGAGAGTTCCACAATGCTTAGGAGTGTAATGTGCAAGGGAACAACAGCTGGCATGGAGGAGGAAACTGAAGTGAAGACCAGGACTGTACTTGGCATTTTGGCAGGTGTTTAAGTGTATGTGTGGGTATAGCCTTTATACAGCAAAATGCTCAAGAACTTACTGAAGAAAGTGGGAAGTGAGGAAGTGCAAAATGGTTTAGTAGCATTGGGTTAACCTGGCTTATCTGGGGTAATAGCAAGCAAAAATCTAAACTGGTGGAGCTTGTATTTGTAGGGTTATTTTTTTCTTAGGTATAGAGCTTAGCAAGAGCTTTGCCTTAAAATAGCAATGGACTTTGCAAAGCACTGAAATTTATCCATTAGAAGAGGTTGGATGATTCTGCTCTGTTGTAGCGATTCTTATGTTTTAAGCAGATAAATTCTGTCAAAACCACACTTATTTTTAATGTATGGTTTCCAAGTTCTGCTAATGTGATTTCAAAAATAAGGTACATTTCTTTTTATCCTCTGGCTGCTGCATTCCTTTTTCCAATTGTTCTGAACACGGGAACATCTAACTAATTTTGCATGTTTATATCTTCTCTAGGAGATAGGTAATTCATTAATCTGTCACTGCAAAGGTGCCCTACAGCAGTGTGGTTTGTTGTTTGTTTGTTTGTTTTTTCCTAAAGTGTATTTTTTGCAAGAGAGGTTCAGTAGAAGATTTGCTTTTCTGTTTACTGAATCCTATCAAACCCTCTGTGTATGTAGTCTGATGTGGGTTGTATTCTGGAGGATCTATCAGACATTTGTCACTGCATTCTGTACAGTTGTTTGGCTTCTTGTTATTTCCTTTCTCTATGCAGACATAATGCATAAAATATGGTTCACGTGGTTCATAAATAATTGATATAGGGATTAAGGCATGTATAAATGAAAAGTCTGTCTTCCCACTTGAATAAACCTGGTGGCATTGGAGAATTGTTATCAGGTTGCACTTGGGCAGGACTCAAGATCACTCTGCCTGTTTTTCTTTCCTGAGGGACTGGAGACAGTAGCAGATTTCCTAGGAAAACCAGCTGTACTCCAGTTGAGTTAGCTGCCATCCTCTTGTGAGTTGCTGGATGATTAATAGGGACAAGAGCAGGAAGTTACAGCTTCATCAAAACTGAGTGTGTTTTCTTGGTGAATGGAAGTAGGTCAGGTTCTGCTGGTAGCCTCAGAATAGGTATGTGTGGGTTTGAACCCCAAGTGATGAAATCAAAGGCATTTAAAAAAACCCCAAGCCTTTCTTTTTTCCTGTCAAAGCTCTGTGATTTTAGTTTTTGGTTGTTTTGTATTGTATGGGTTGGTTGGTTTGTGGGGGGCTGGGGACGGTGGGATGGAGATTGTGGTGATGGCAACATTTCTAGATTCCCTGAAGTGCTGTAGTTCAGGCATAGGAGGGAAACAAGTACATACCTTTCATACCTTTTCTTTGGTACACAGAGGAGTGGGGTGGTACTAAAAATTACTTCACCTTATGAACAGTTTATTTAGCATGATGTTGACTTTTCTAAGACCTATTCCTGTAAAAACAGTGATTCTGATATGTAATCTGTTATACCATGAGGTGGATATCTTCTCATAGAAAAGTCTTAAAACCTATAAGAATTTAATTAACTATTAATGTTAATGAATGTCTACAAATTTTAACAATTTCCAGAAAGCATGAAAATTCCTTGTAATAGGAATTATTCAGTATCTAGGTAATCTTCTGCGTTCTTGTGGAAAAATCAAATGCTTTTTGTCTGATGGAAAGTAATGCAAATTCCTTTTTCAGAAATTTTGGAGCAAAAATAAAGGAAAGACAATAATTCTGTTATTGAAGTTACATATTTTTTTGATGTGGGTGGAATAATTTTGAGAGGGCCTCATAACATATCTGTACTTACTTTCAACTAACAACATCATGCATAGCTCTTCTACAAGGCTCATTTGGATTGTTATTTAACTATGCCCTGATTGTGCAGTTCTGGTCCATGCTAATCAACAGTTCACCAGAAAAAAATCAATATGGTAAACTAGCCTATCTGTGCTCCTGATTTGAGAAGATTGATATTTAGGTTTGTGTTTAAATGAAACCAGTATAGCCAATCATCACGAATGAACAGAATGTTTCAGCTGACCTGAATCTGTATTTATGGTCCCATGGGGCATATAGCCTTTAGGATATAATTTTGTGGATTGGTATGCTTAGAGAATGAGGTTCTTAATTAGATTCTTTAGGAGGTAATGGAATTCATTCATCTGTGCTTTCAATTGCTTTTCATTTACTACATAATACACTGATTTGTAGAATAATAGGTGTAAGAAACTTAAATATATTAGGTTGAATTGCAAGTGCAGCAATCTCCCCAAATTTAGTTATAAATTGTAGTTATAAATCTGCTGCTCTATCTGGAAACTTTTCTTCCTCTGCTTACATTTAAGCAAGTTTTTTTATATAGTGTTTCAAAACATCAATTTCTATTAATATTGTACTACTGTTTGCTTTCAGTGACATTTGTCACCCTATTATTAGCTTTTATATGGACATACCAATGTACTTAATCTTTGTGGTTTCTGAATATGCTGAGAAGGTGAATTATGCATTTGTATAATAATATGGATTATTATACAGTACCAGTGAAGACTGCAGAAGTACTGATTGTGGAAGTGACTTGCTTATGTGCATTAAACAGAGCTCTGTATGAATCTCATGAGTTCTGCGAGTGAATGAGTTACTGAGTTGGATGATGAGGACAATATCCCCTAGTGTCAAAGAGTATTTGCAAGCAAATCATGAACAAAACTGTTGAACTTCAGTCACTGAATACATGTTTATATGTATATATGTACATATTCATAGTTGTGTATATATGCATATACATACGAGTTATGAATATATTACCTGTGACTGGACTTACCTCAGTGTATAAAATCTCTGCCCTGTGAAAAGGACCTCTTAGCATTCTTATTTCTGGTAATAGTTTATTTTATGTTGAAAGCTGCTGTTTCCAGCATTACCTTTTTATGGCTAAGATAGCTAAGGTTTTCTAATGGACAAAAAGCCAAGTTCTGTTTCTCTCCAGTTGTATGTTTTAGCAGACACAGATTGCTTATTTAGTAGTAGCAACCTGTCTTTATAAAATGGGGGTGAACAGGAAACTCTGAGGCTTACCAGCTGATTGCCCTCCACACTTGACCTGGAAAGGAACTATTTCTCTTTGGGTATAATACATTACATTTAAGGTGGTGTGCTTATGTTTTCCACAGACTCAAATTCAGAGAGATATACAGTGCACTGACGTATGAAAAATAAGGCTTTTTATAAAAGCATGAGAAGTGTCCTCTAAGGTATTTTTCTAGTGAAAATATGCTTTTGGAAAGTGTGTGTGAGACTCCTGGAGCAACAAAATATTTTAGATGTCCTGTTGCTTTTAGATCCTTTTCCTCCTCCACTTCCAAGCAAATAAATAAAGGGCTTGCTCACTTCTCCTTTTCAGGTGAAAGGACTAATTTGACTCAAGAAGGTGATGCTGCAGATGCAATAGTTTGCCGCTGGCTTCAAGCCAGAAAATAACATTTATAAGAAGGTGCACATTTTTCTTTCTTATGTGGCATTAGGTAGTGAGTCAGCATAACAGCAGTCAGTGTTGTCTTTCTTTCCCCTTGGTGTCCAAACATTATCCTGTCCTCACAGGGAGGCTGCAGGGAGATAGGTGGCAACTATCTGAGGATTAGCAGATGTTGGCATGAAGGTTAACATCTCCTCCCCTCCCTTTTTCCAGGTCTTCTTAAGCTCTCTTAACATGACCATCCCCTCACCTTGACATAAAGGCTCCAAACACACACTTGGAGAAGTTGTTCTCTTTCCTTATCTCTCTTTCCTCTCCCTTTTTCAGAAGACTATCCAGATTATCCATTGAGATAATGTCTTTTGAAATAAGGCCATATGTCCACCACTAATTCATTGATCATGGTTGTCAAGAAAGTTCACGCTTGAAGTACTGCTTAGAAACTGAGCAGCAAAAAGCCCTACCATAACTGCTCTTACACAGCTTTCCTAGTATTTTTACATCCAATGAATCGTTATGAGCAAAGCATTAATAAAGGAAGGTAGCTCTGCTGATTTTTCTCTCACATTATCTTCCTAAAGAATTAAAAAAATCTTGATCTGGATGATAATTTAAAAAAAAAATCTTGGTAGGTAATATAGAGAGTTACTGGAATTATTTATCATAGAATCATAGAATGGTTTGGGTTGGAAGGGACCTCTGGAGGTCATCTAGTCCAACCCCCATGCAGTGGGCAGGGACATCCCCAACTAGATCAGCTTGCCCAGAGCCCTGGCAAGCCTCACCTTGAATGCCTCCAGGGATGGGAACTCAACCACCTCCCTGGGCAACCTGTGCCAGTGTTCCACCACCCTCATAGTGAGGAATTTCTTTCTAATATCCAGTTTAAATCTACTCCTCTCCAATTTAAAACCATTGCCCCNTAATAACTATTCAGACTATCATCCAAGTATTTTCAGAAATTCAATTTTTCAGATACAGGTAAAAAAAAAAAATCTTATTAGGACTGGAGGGGAGATGGAAAGCAACACAAAAAAAATCACTGTACTGTTATTGAAAAGCCTAACTTTCACCCTAAAGAAGGTAGCCTTGGGGAAGAATGGATAGATGGCATTGGAAATAAGGGATTGAATTTTGGGCAGAAGAGCTGTGCTGAATTCTTGCCTCTGTCAAAGACTAGACGTGTGAACTTGGTTACATTGCTACTTCTTTTTTTCACTCCTCTCTTATCTAAGCCAGGTACTGCAGAAATAATTATCAATTCTGAAAATTCGAACACGGTAATTTTGTTTAAGTACTGAGCAGAAAGACTGAAAGAGCAACTTTAAAATCACTTCTAATTTGATGATTGCTCTGGTCTAGACAAAAAATATAATTCATTAACCATTTCTTCAGTGATTTGAGGCTTGCTGGAGTTGCTTCAACTCAACACCTGGAAACAGAAACTATTGCATGACTGAGACAAGCTTACAGGGAGCCATGGAAGCTGGGGAGAGCATTACCTGCCCTGTCCCCACTATTTCCCACAAAAGAGCATAGATTGTCTCTAGTTGCCTGTATCAGGCACACTCCTGTCCTGCCATGCACCAAGGAACATGAGAAAGGTCGATGTGTGGAAGGAGAGGAAGTGAAATTGTGAGTGGGAAGTATTAAAGACCTGGTAGCTGTACTAAGTTCTGCACAGACTGTGCAGAGCTAGAAAAAATACATAAATCCATCTCCTATGGTGAAGGATGCCAGTAGGTTGCTGGAGGAGCCAAATGGATGGGATGCAATGGGTGCTTGAAAGACAAGTATCATTCAGATATCTGTTATGGAAGATCTGAAAGGACAAATCTAGGGCAAAAAGGAGTTTGTGATCTATTAACACTTAAATTACAGTTTACCTCAGGGTGGTGCAAAGTTCTGTTACTAAACTGTTTTTCCTCAGTGGAAAGCAGCATTGGGCACCACAGCACAGGATCACAGAGTGGAAGGGAGGGATCCATCTTGGATGAGCTCTGTAGTATGGAAGAAGTGGAAAAGAGCAAGTAGAAGGAGGCTATGGTGTGGTTCAAGTTTGGAAGGCAAACATCTCCTGGGCTGGGATGAGTAGTTCCTGCACAGAAGTATCACCTTTTAGTCAAGTGGTTGTTATTTTGACCTGGGAACTGGAAAGCATACTTTCTGCAGAGTTCCTTCTTGGGTTGCTCCATCCTTTCAACACAACAGTACAGATTTGGTTCTGGTTTCAGGAGAAGCAACAGTTTAAGACAGATTTTTGGGTTGGGTTTATACTGGGCTTAATTCAGTACATCAGAAAGGTGGCTGTCTTTGTAACTTGGCTGTTACAACCAAAATAAGTAGCTGAATTCTTCTGTCTCCCTGTCTCTTTTCCTCCCAGCTGTGTTCAAAGTAGTAGAAGTAATTCACAAGTGGTCCCTTGCTGACACCTGGCAACAACCCCCAGGTTGTGAACTGATCAGCTGGAAAACTGAGCTACCCTCATCGTAATGTACTTTGGTAGAACATTATGGGAAAGGCAACACAGCTTTTTCCTGTGTTGTACCCGTGCACGAAAGACTTCACTGTTCAGAGCCATCAGTCTGTCATTTTCAGCAAACACACTACATGGAGTGAATTATTTTTCTCCCCAAAGACAGAGACTATGCAGTTACATTTCTGTGTTTTCTGAATTAAATATTTCCTTATGTTTTCTTGGCTAAAACTTATCTCCTATGATTTTCATTTTTAAAGCTTACATATTCATGGAATTCGGAAGGGGACATAGTTCCTCAGATTATGTTCATTTCTCAGCCAGTGGTGTGAAATTGAAACTTCTTATAAAAAGAAAAGAAAGAAATAACAAAAGTGTCAGACTCCAGTGCAATTATGTTCTTGTTCCATCTGTGCATCTTTCCCCTCCATTTGCAGGCACCCGTTTTCTCTGGGTTGCTGAGCGAGCTGTAGAGCCTGCAGGTCTGAGTGGTGTTCTGTAGGACAATGTAATGGCACCTAAGTTAGCTGCTTCCTGAAGCTCTCCTGGAAGTTACCATTCCAGGTGTCTGTCATCAAACTGCAAAAGCTTATCATAAATTTGGGCAGTTTGCTGATATCTTGGGGCACTTTGGCACAATAGTCCTTGTTAGCCAGCACAAGGAAATTGTTGGGTAGCTTATATGCTTCTGACTGTGTCACTGTTAAGCATTTATGATTTCTCTACGTATCTTAGGTTCATTTTTATCACTAATAGAGAAACTCCAGTTTGAAATGTGAATTTCATCAGTGAATCTTCTAGTGTGTTGTCTTACACTCCCGTTTTGGAGACACCTTCAATTCATTATTCTTTTACACTTTTCAGGCAAAGAGTACATGTGCCAAGAGAGTTGTTTTCAACTGGGACTTTTTTTCCCATCTTTACTTTTTCTCTGTCTAAAAACCATGAAATAAGCTAACGCTGAAATAATTGCTAATTGCAATCCAAGTAGCTCTACCAAGAGATGGCCACAAATCATGTGTTTTCTTAGGTCTGTAGTATTTTCTAGCCAAAAAGAATATTGCTCACTTGTTTAAAAAGGAAAAAAAGTTTACATTTGTGAGATGTGGCTTGTCTTCCACTAGCAGAGCAAATGCTGTGTGGCAACTATTTAACATTGAGACAAAGGAAGAAGCAAACCTGTGTATTTATGACAGTGCACAGTATTTTAACTTTAAAGGCAATGTGTATCTTAGACAATAATACCACAGGCAGATTTTTTTCTAGCTAGATTAAAATAGAAAATAGATGGTGTTTTGGTAGAAGCACAGAATGAAGAATCTAATTTAACTGACCCAGGAGCCAGTTCCTATAGGACAGACATTTGCTGTCTACATTATAATACACAGGTTATCTATATTTCTTTGAAAGTAGGAAACATAAATGTGGCCAAGTAATTTACTTTACATTCAGCTAAACTTACAAAATCAAATAAGTTATGGTAAGGTGGAACCCAGCATGGAACAAAACCAAGCTTTTCAGGATAACTTTCTTTCACTATATGGACTGTTAAATGCATACATAAGGGCCCACTGTGTATTTCAAAATTATATAGATAGTTGAGGCATCTAAATCTGCCTGAAATCTGTAGGAATTCGGTTCCTGTACTGCTGCTTGCTTTTGAAAGTCCTCCTGGGTTCTGTGTGTTGGGCTCACTACTTTGGAAATCCAGTTCTTAGCCATGTTCTTGTTGCCTGTTTCCCAGAACAGAGATGCTGAATGAGGATCCTCTATGAATGAGGGTGGATGTTCTCATGAACAGAGGAATGATTATCAAGAGAGACTTCCAAGGAAAGCATCTCTCTTGATAACAGCCCGGCAGAGATCCAGTGGCTGCGGTAGGGACCTAGGCATGTACAAAAAAAGGCAAATTGCAGAAGGGAGAGGTAGCTGTGTAGATATTAGAGAGTTCAGAAAAACCTTTGCAATTCCACACAGTGAGCAAATGGGATTCTTGATCTTGCCATTCATTGGAGGTATAATGTCTACATTGTTGTGCAGTGGATAATCAATTTTAAAGGTAGTGAGAGCCCAGTGAGGAGTTGGGTCAGTTTTGAAGAGCTTGCTCTCTTTCCAGAGCAGATAAAAATCACTTGATAGCCTGTTTTCATTTTGCTCTTCCATGAGTCAATTCATTTAAGAAGCTTTCTTCTTTTCTTGCAGTCCTCATTCCATCCCAGACCGCCTGCGGATCAGAGTGAACAGGATTAATTTACAGGAATATGAGGGGCTACACTACGACAAGGAAAAACTCCGGGAAGCTTGTAAGTTGGAAGAAACCAGGTTGTAGCTGGTTTTGGTAGAACATTCTGTATAAATCTTCTGTATAAACTACCAAAAAGCCCACAACAACAACAAATGCAAACACAGGGTCAAGCATATATTTTGGATGAGTCATGTGGAGTGTGTGTTCATGTCTCTGTGCAGATGCACGTACATTCTCTCTATGAAGAGAATATATGGAGAATTCACCTGTTTTCTTACTTAACTATGCTTCTGCAAGCTAATTTTATTTACTGTAAGATAAGTGCTTTTCACACCTGTGTGGGTTTTTTAATAATGTATTTCTGTTGGTTTTGCTGGGTTTCTACTAGGGTATGAATGAAACTATTCTAGTTTTTATGATTAGCATACAATCTGAAACTGAGTGGAGGACCACGATAAATTTTATCTTAAGAATGTGCTCTGATCTTGAATGTGATTCTTGCACAGGTGCATTTATCTTAGGAAACAAATCTGGCTTCCCCAGTCCCTTATTCTTCAACAGCCTTTAGTTTTCCACATGAGAGAATAATCACCGTTTTGTTTCCTTATGTAATGGTTTAATTACTATGTTCAGGGTTAAGTCAAAAGCAGAGACAGTGGTTGCTTTGGCAACATTGATGATGATAATCCACCCTTAAAAATGGAGTTCCTTTCCTTTGTGACACACAGTGTCATTAATCAATGAGGGACATGGCTGCTTGTGGTAACAATTTAATAATCTTGTTCATGCATCTGGCTCATTATTCATATTAAATTACAAGCATGACTATTTGTTGTGCAACAAAGCCTCAGCTCCCTCTCTAATAGAAAGTGCTCTGGTAATTACAGGATGACAATACTTTTAATTGGTTTGGTTATCTTACTGTTGGAGACAGTTAAACTCTCACTCCTCCAGTTCCATCCCTCCTTATTCTTCCAGTTCAACAGCTCTCCTTCCAACAAAAGAACTGAAATGGCTTGAATTTTAATATAGATCCTGACAGCCTTTTCTGAAGTTTCTGTTAGTATTTTGGTCGTAAAACAATCAAAGCCTTCCTCACTGGACTGAAAGGAATTTTAATGGATGAGGATTATGGCTCACTGGAGAAGAATTGCCTCAAGTTTTAAATTGAGATTTGACCTTGAGTGGACTTCAGGCCATGTTGAACTTCTATCTATCCAACCCCATCAGAAATAATTGGCTCATCTGCTGGTTCTTCCTATCTGAGGAGAATTACCCTCATCCATCCTCACTATGGACATAATTTTTGTGTGTGTGTATTTAGTAAATGTTTTGTAGCCCTTAAGAGCCATTTGCATCTTCTGATACAAAGTATACGACTTTTTACGCTGTTGCCACTGTAGTTGTAAATACATATTTGGTATTTGTCATCTGCCAGAAACCAGAATGCTAACATTTTTAAAAAAAAAAAAAAGCCAGAGAATGATTTTGCACCTTTGAGGTTTGGGTTTACATTTCACATGCGTGTGATCATTTGCTGGATGTGTATTTAAGGAGTTTTCATTTAAAAAGTAGATACTTGTCCATCAAGAGTTAAAATTACTGCTTATGGCCATTGGCAGCTCATTTGTAGTAAGACTCTTTTGTCTTTTTCAAGTTACTGTATAGCCAGCTTGATAATATAATAGAGTTGTACTGGAATATTCTCCCAAGACATTTTTCATGAAGTTGTTTTTCCTGTCTGTTGTCATTTAGCTGTCTCAATAATGGTTGTGGATTACTGTTTTTACATTAGAATATGAGAAGGCAAATAATATTTCCATCAACCTAAAATAAATCATGAAAGATCTCTCATCTTACACTTTGCAGTTATTAGGACTGTCCTATGTAGGGACATATAGCACGCACTGATGGTCATCAGCCTACTTTCTGGGCATATAACTTAAGCATCTCCTATGAGAAATGCCCAGCCTTTAGTTTTCAGGAGGCATTGCCACTACAAGTTACTTGCCTAGACAGGGAGGAGGGGAGGGCTGAGGGAGGAAGAGAGAGAAGTGACTCTCTTTAACCAGATTTGGGGAGTGGAAATAAATAAATTTCATAGAATCATAGAATGGTCAGGTTGGAAGGGACCCTAAAGATCATCCAGTTTCCATGGGGGTGAATGAATAACTGAATTTTTTTCAGTCTGAATTTAAATTTTAAATGCAGGTAATACTTGTGTGCTTGTAAAATACAATAATACAAAATACTTTTCTTGAGTCTTGTTTCTTCAGGGCTTGTTACTCTAAGTGGGGTTAGCTTCCTTCAGCATGACTGTAGCTCTCAGGTGCATGTATGTCTCACTAGATGCTTGCAAGAGACTCAATTTACATATCTGTCCAGGCTTTGGCAGAATACCTTCAACTTAATTCCAGAATACTATGCTTAATATCATTCGCTGTCCATAAGGATTAAAAGCACTTTTTTCTCCCTAAACAATTTGAAAACCAAACCAGAATATTACAGCAATCTGAACAGAAAAGGGAAGCTAGTTAATAGCAAGTTATCCCTGAAGGAAAAATAGCAGAGAGATTATTGGAGATTTCGCCTGTTAAATGTCTCCATAACAGAGTTTTGCAAGCTCAGTGTGATAATCTGGATCATTTTAACTCCAAGTAAATACTTTTCCCTCCCCTTGTTTGCTTGAAATACTGATTTGATTCTATGAAGTACTTCATCTAAACTTGCACTTCCTGACATATAACAACTCATCGTACAAACTGTTCCACAAAGATTAACATTCAGTCTGCTGGAGGCAGACACCTCGTTTTGAAAGGCTCCTGAGCAATTAAAGAACTTAATTTTGTCCTCTGAAGGGCACAACTGTTCTTAGCCCTTTCTCCTTCTGTTGCTTTCTGCTTTTCTTGTCATTGAAGCTGACATTTAACCAAGATGCTGGTTTTGAATTATCATTTTCTTCCCTCCCCTGTTCCTTCTTTTCTCCTTCATTCTTTAATCTTTTGTCAACACCTCAGTATTGTCTGTGGGATGATTGATAATGGTACAGAGGATGCTACTGATCCTTCAGCAAAGAGGGGTGAATGCTTCCATGCATTCTTTCAAGAAAGGGAGCTATATATGTTGTTATTTTAGTTATGTTTTAATGTTCTTCACTGCAAATGCAGTTGTTTTCTTTAACATCTTCATCTACATGCCTCAAGCACTTTTAAACCAAGAAGGTTAGAAGTCAGTGAGTTAAATGTTGGAAACTCTACTTCCATATTCTGATGCTGGTGTATACAGATGCAAACCACTGATAAATATTTGCAACTGAATCAGAAAGGACAAAAATATAGAGCAAGTTGCCTAAGGCATTGCTTGTGTCAAATAAATATCTCTTATTGCATTTTGATGGATGAGAACCTGGGGGCTTTGTCCAGACAGTAAGTACAGTGAATAACATTTCTCACTTGGACTGCTACCCATGCACACAGAGATTCAAAGATTAGAAAGACACAGAAGTTCAACAGAGGAAAAGAGATTATGTAGTTGGATAATTAAAGGCAGTATCACTATGGATATCCACACAGGTGCTGAAATAGAAAAAGACAAGATTTAAGTTGCCTAACTTTTTGAGCTCGTGATTTTGTAGCAATAGTAACATTTATTTACCAGGGCATGTCATTGCCTGAGCTTGGGGGAAGGAGAAAACCCAGACCATTGAAATCTCATCTCATATTATTGAATTAGAGAATCATAGAAGGGTTTGGGTGGGAAGGGACCTTTTAAAGATTATCTCGATCCATCTTTCCTGCTATGGTTAGGTAAACCTTCCACTAGATAAGGTTGCTCAAAGTCTCTGACCTTGAACACTTCCAGAGATGGAGCATCTATAACTTCTCTGGATTATCTGTTCCTGTGTCTTACCACTCTCATTGTAAAGAATTTTTGTCTTTTATCCAGTCTAAATGTTTCCTCTCTTGACACCATATAGGACGTATCTACATTCTGTAAAATCATCTTCTGCCTTTTGAGCTAGTGGAAAACTCTCACTTGTAAGTTTGCCATCTCCTTTTAAACTACACGAGGTCGCCAGTATTCTACATAGATATCTGTTTACCCTAGAGGAATTGGGAGACACAAGAATATTAAGTTCCATTTCAGGTTTTTCAGGAAATCATTGCCTTTCTGGTATAGATTTTCCTGTGCATATTCTACTTCTCCTATTTCCTTTTCTTACTGTTTTTCCAATTTATTTTCCTCTTACTTTTCAGTCCTAGTTGCCCCCTTTGTCTATCTCATCCCCCACACATCTTTCCTGCCTGTCTCAGTTTGTTTCTGTAGGTCTAACAGCTCAGGTTCCTTTTCTTAATCTTAGATCCTAATTCATTGCTCAGCCAGACCTTTCCTTTCAGACCTTTTCTTTTCTTTTCTTTTTTAGTCCCAACATTCAATTCCTGCCAGTTTTAATTCCAAACTTCATAGTTCCATTTCATTTGGTGTTTGGAACAAGTTCTCTCTTCATTTGACTTGGACAGCTGCTTTCTTTTTGTGGCAGGGTACTGGAGAAATCACTGAGAGCCTTCTCAAATGTGGTCTGGTTTGGTCTCATAACCCACACTGTGTTTTATCTTCTGAGGATTTTAAAAGTGGACTAGCAGTGCAAAGAAAACTAGCAACTAACAAACCTAAGGAAGCTTAAGTTTTGTCAGTATAATAAACAAAAGGGGTCTGAAGAGACAGATGGCTTAGATTTGTGTGATAAGAATCCTTTTGTACACACTCAGCTATATTAAAACCATATTGAGAAAGCCAAACCTCTTAATATAAATGTCTGAATATTTTAGCATTCTCTCCCAAGAATTTACTTGGTCCTCACATTTCTGATATCAGTGAAAAACCCTCAGGAAAATGGCATTCTTATAACATCTTCAGTAGTAAGGAGCCTTTATTTGCTACATTAAACATTTACAGCCCAATGTCTAATCTCTCCAGTCCCATGAGGTATGTCAGACTCAGAATGAGGTTTTCTACCTTAATGGTCTGTCTTGAGGCTGTTTTGTTTGAGATTTGAGTGGGTTAATCATGGTGTTTAGATTACGAACTGAATACTTTCATAACAAGAAATTGGAAAGTTAATTGAATTTTAGTTTTTTCTTCATGGTGCCATATGCAGTATATTCAAGCTTCTTCCATTTGTGTCCTCAATACTGTTAGAGGGTTCACTAGCTTTAGGAATTCAGCATAATCGACAGTTAAATAGTGGAAGAGTTATTAATTGCTTAGAAATCCTATTGCTAATTTCATGAAGACTTAGGAAATCACTACTCATCTTTCAGTTAGAGCATCACACTAGCCATACCTATCCAACCCTCCTCCTGCTGATACTTAGTTTTGGCTAGTATTGCTAGAAACAAAAAGCTTTCTGCAGTACTGATGCAGAATATTGAAGCAGCTGTCTGTCTGTCTCAGCTCCTGGGCTTCTTGTGCAGCTGCTCCTCACTGCAGCATTAGAGTTTCTATCCACAGCTCCCTTGACAAAGTCCTTTTCATCAGTCAAGGAGCACAAAGAGATTGGAAGCTGGATGCAAGTGACCAGATCAGCAGGCACCTCAGGAGAAAAACACCTGGCCCTGGAATGCTGTGGCTTGGCTCCTGCTCTGAAATTGTCTTATTTTTTGCATATTCTGATCTGTGTATCTATATCATATATTCATAGGACCAGACAATGTGTGGGTGTATGGGAAAGTTGCTGTGCAGTGCCTATATGCTATTAATGTAAGACTTTGTTCTCCCATCTCTCCCCTGGCATATCTAGTAATCCCTGTGTCCCACAGCACTGTTCTGTGCTGTCCACATCCTCATCCACAAAAAGCTATTTAGAGAAGGTAGACGCTCCTTTATTCCTGGATGAAATTGCCCATGCTGAAACTGGATCCCATGCATGTGGTTTTTATGCCTTTAACTGATTTCTCATAACTCATTTTGTCCCTATTGCACAGCATTGCCCTATATTTACGATGAGCACCAATACCATAATTTCAATCCCATTATCCATCATTAAGGATTTGCTTTTATTTTCAAACAGCAGCTATTGTGAAACATTTTGAAAATCTTGGCTGAGTGGTACATTGTGCATATTTACTGTGGTTTATGATAAAAATGAGGGCTGGGAACATTTGTCTTGCTGAAAGCCAAATGAGTCTTGCAAAAAAAAACAACCCTGTACAAAAAAATCCCAAACAACAACAAAAAAGTTGGCAATCAACATTTTTAGCATATACTATAGCGTTATCCAGTAATGACTTCAAAGGTTTTTCAAATGAACATGAACCAGATGGAATGGAACCATATGAGACCTACTTCACACACATTAGCCCTTAGCTATCTATTGACCAAAAAAACAGAGGTCATACCAATTCATAATTTCCAGGCAGCAAAAGATGCACTTTACTCTTTAAGGGCAAAGTCACCCAACCCAGCATTCCAGCATTGTTCTATGACCACCAAGAATAGGTGAGAATCTTGACTTTCTTCTTCACTTGTTAGAAGAGTCCATATATGTTACTGCTAAACTATATATTGCATATGAGTATTTGCTTTTCAGACATTTTGGTGGATTACTTTAAGATTCCAAATGTTCATAAGGTCCTTCTCCTTTGGGCTGTCAGGAATGGGGATAGTTAAGGAATTCAGTTGTGTTAGGGACATTGCTTTGACAGGTCAAAGCTCTGGTCCCCATTAAATTCATAATCCTCCACAAAGGAAGGAATTCAATAGAAGAGACAAAATCTGATGGCTTTTTTTATGAGATAGTGGTGTAGCTCCCTAATGCTCTGTAGCTATTGGAGGTGTAGCTGTGTCTGCTGCGATTCACTTTTTAGTGCTATAAATGAATTTAACAAACACTTCTTCCGGTAAGGACTGCAGAGGGATCTGCTGAATTGAAACTAGATAGCCATTAAGTATTCTCTACAAAGAGCTTGAGGGTCTCTTGTCAGAGCAGGTTAAGCAATACTAAACACTAAGCAAAGAGAATCAGTCTCTAACTCAGAGCACTGGAGTATGTAAAGCAAACCTCGTGGTTAACCCTCCTTTCACTTGCTTGTGTCTCAGTCTCTGTTCTGCAGTGAAAAAATCTGGGATGTCACAATGAGTGCTTCCCTTCTGGCCATTCTGAAAGTGTGCAGGTGGATTGGCATGGCTATCAGATGTCAGTATAGCTTCAGGAGAAGTATGAGCTCTTCCCTTTTCCCCTAGTCTTTTTGCCTCTCTTTTCTTTATGTTCTTGTTTCTGCCTTCCAGCTTCCCCCAACCCCCCCAGCTTCTGCTTTTCCCAGGCTCATAGCTGTTCTGCTGTTCAAGTTTCTGTCCAAAACGCCATGCTGAAAGCATTGTTGACATGTCTCCAGAGCCCTGTGCTTGCCTCTGAGGCCTGTAATGACCTCAACTCCTGTAGGTGCTCCCCTGCTTTCCTTCCTGAAACCACTGAGCTTCTTTTTGTGCTTCTAGCCTTGATGGACCACAAAAATACGAGCAGTGTTCCCCATTACCTTCTAACACTGTCTTGTTCTCTTATCAGAATGAAGAGCTTCTTGGTAGATAAGTATTTCTCCTTAATCAACTTTTTTTGAATGGCTTTTTTTGAGAGGCTTCAGGGCTGCAAGAAATTTCCTATTTGTCTCAGAACTGTCAGTGATTTTATGTTGCTTCTTGATAACCAGTTAACAAAATTCTTTGTGAGGTGATATTCTGCTTGCCTTCTGGAATACTTCATATAAGGATTTAAACCCTTTTTCTGTAACTCCCCTACTTTTTGGTACCATTGCTTTGTTAAAGCACCTCCACAGAGAAAAAAAGAACTCAAATCAATGCTATGGTTTTAGAAAATCAGGTACTCAGGAGTTTTCAATTGTTTCCTTTTTATTTAATGAGATCTTAGTAACTGTCTTGGTACCTTCCTTGTCGACTCACATATACTCTTTTGTTCTTTTTGTGGGCTTGTTTTGGATTTTTTTTTTTTGGCTGCAAGAAGAGAATGACTGTGGAAACCTAAATTCCCTATTGTTAGAAGTACAGCCATCAGCTGAGGGGAGTTATTTGCTGTAGTTTTACAAGTTCTTCTTTCTCTGAGAAAATATAGAGTTGTAGTGTCAGTTTTGTGAGTAAAGGGAATAATGTCTGTTTTGATTTGAAAGCAAACTTACATCAAAATAATGTGGTGTTGGACAGTTTTCTCTAAAATCAAGCTGTGATTTTCATTACTTTAAATCATTTTAGTAGACTTTTAAGAGTTCCGAAAATGAAATTTCTCTCTCTTATTTCCATGTGTAAGAGCACACCCCTATGTTCTTATCTTTGCAGTTAATTATTAATGTTGACAGCAGACAATGAAGTACACAATTTAACTGAATTTGTTTTAGCTTCTTCAGTATGAAAGCCAATTAAAAACTGAAAACTTTAAAAATTATAAATGGGTGAAACTAATGATGAATAGTGTATTCCTGCTTTTAAATGACTTAAGATTTAGATAGTAGAAGCATTTGTGAGGACATTAAAAACAAACAAAAAATAATCCCTGAAGCATATTGGAAAGCTTTTAATGTTCAAGAGACTTCAGTTAAAGAGGTGTTGTTTTTTTTTTTCTTTGGCTTTGATTTTCCAGCCATTCCCTTAGGAATTATAGTTGTACGAGGAGATTGTGACTTGGAGACTTGTCGTATGTACATTGACCGTCTACAAGAGGTGAGGTTTGTGTGAATTTGGGTATCATTTTTCAGTTGATATTATGCCTCTTTCAGTTGTGAGAGCAGAGGGCTAATAGTTGCAACAAACACATTAAGAGTATTTCACTTTACCTCCCACTGAACACAGAACGTCAGAGTTATGATATGATAAAAAGAGCAGGGGTAGCACCGAAAGATATTTTCTAAGCAGGAGGTGAAAGGTTATAGTGATACCTTTTAAATAATAACCAATGTGGATGTGTGTTTACTTCTTGAATTGGAATGGAATAGCAGGACTTTCCACATAACTCGCTGAAATTACATAAATAATTTATTAGAAAGTGTGTTATGTAAGGATAAACATTGTGGTATTCAACTGGGTTTATTTATGCAAATGCTACTATCCAATACTGTCATGAAGCATTCTGAGACACCAACAACACTACAAATATCAACTAGATATTTCCAAATACAGACATCTATGCTTATGCAGCTAATAATAATGTTGCTCTTATTGTCTTGAACACCTCGGCTTATGAGAGTTCATTCTACAGTACAGTCTGGAAAATGGAGACTCCAAGTGCCCAAGTACCAAATGATTTTTACTGTATATGTCTTTAGTGATAAACTAATAGATTTTCATTGGTATACTATCTCTAACTGTTTTTAATCTTTTACTGATATCTTTCATATTTACAATTATGACAATATTACTCAGGTTTTTGAATAGGTGGTTCCGTTTACATAGGATCTATGAACCTTATTCCTCTCATTGAATTCCTTGGGAGCAACTGACTTTTCTGTGGTTTTGAAACTCTGCACTTGAAGCCTGAATATGGGTCTTAGTGTCTCCCTACAGGCTTTTACTTTTTTGCATTTCAGCCAGAATTCCATGCATCGAATACATTTCTGAGCATTCAGACCTGAAGTGTGACTATTGTTATCAGACGTAAATCCACATTGAAGTGTCTGATGATGGAAAATTACAGTGAAATAATTGTGATGATGTTCTCAGCAGATTGCAAATATGAGCTCAGACTGAGCTCAGGCAACTTAATGGCCAGTATTGGGTGGCAAGTAGTTGTATAATCCTGAAGGAGACAAAGCTTCAAGTTCTGGTTGATTTACTCACAGTGGTTGTGGAGGAACTGTGTTTCTCAAACCTTTTTTAGGGTTTTTGTAAGCTTGATTTGGCTCTGACCCATTTGCAGGGAATGAAGGTGCCAAGGTTTTCAGCACTCTGCCAACTTGCATACCAACTGGGAATCTATGGTCTTGTAGACCAGACTTTCTGGTAGAATTTTTTGTGAGCTAAAACTATCTGTCAAAATCTCTATTAAAATAAATTAGATTCCTGAACCCTGCTAAATACCAGGGTCATGCTGATATGATCTCCCTGAGGTGAAGTTGTCTTAGAACAAGCAGAACTGCCAGTGTTTTTCTTTAGTGCATCAATTACTCAGAAACATTTGCAAAAAAGATTTATAGATTATAGTACCTTTTGTTTTGTTGCAGATATTCTAAATTTAGATAGCTGACAAATATGTCTATTATATGGTAAAGAGCCATTAACATAATATCTGTGTTTTTTAAACTTTTTTTTTACTAAATGCATGCAAAGCTAAAATTGAAGTGAGCTTTCCATGACTATTCTGTGGTGTCATATGCTTAAAAACAATGAGAAATACTTGCAAAGTTATTTGTTTGCCCAACTACTTCAGCTATCAAAACTGCAATCAGTTCTTATTGCTTTAATTTTTTTCATCACTTCTGTGTCTCTTATCCTCCTGCTAGGATCTACAGTCAGTGCCTCCTACTACACAAAGAGTTCATTACCAGGTAAGATAAGTTTTCCTTTTAGTATCAGAACAAAAAGAGACTTAACAGTATGGACTGCACTCTTGGCATTTGAACCCAGGTTTTCTTTTTGCTAGATAAGCATATGTTAGATGGATCATCATTTGCCCTCAAACATTGATGGTTCATTCTGCCTCCCCTCAAACAATCCTCGTCCTTGCAAACCTTATGGAATCATCTATAATATTAGCACAGCATGATGATGATGTGAGTGGTATTGCAATAGGTGTGCCTTGCATATTGAAGTGAGTGGAAGAATGTGTTTTGTAGGACAAATGACAAAAATAAAATTGTTTCTTTGAGAAACTGAACAATAACATGTTCTATTGTATAGCTGTAGTATAGCCTAACACTGAGAAAAAAAGATGTGCTAGCAGGCCTAATGTCTTAATACTTTTGTGCACCACGGTCACTGTCTTGGGGACAAATGTGTCTTTTGCATGTACCAAGCAAGTTCTTGGTTTAGCTGGCTGGTTTTTAAAATTGGTCTCTTTGTGCATTTTATAACTTTACTTTACAATTTATGCAACATAGAACTTGCCTTTGCAGCTGGAAGCATTGTTCAAGAATATATGTTGCTCTCCGTAAAACACTGCACTGCGCAGTGCTTAAATTGGGAGTAAACTAACAGAGACGAATTCTACTGTCTCCTGAGCTGATCTGACATTAACACAGAGACTTGACACAAGCCATGGTCAGTTGACACAGGATCACAAGCCAAGTTTTCACAGTGTTGACAGCCTTTTTCCTAGATTTAACAATGCAAGCCTTGTTGGGATCAGCAGGAATGAGTTCACTGAGAAAGTATACAGAGATCTAGCTGATGGGAACCCATTGTGGGAAAATTGCAGATAATTTCTTGGGGTTTAATGATTACTTGGGAGATACAGAATTTCAGATTGGCAAGAAGGCCTGTAAATGTGCTGAATGCAGGAAGATGCTGTGAGAAAATGCAATTTGGCATGTTTTCCCGAAGTTGCCTTCTTTCTACCCACTCATGGTTTGTTTCTGCAATTCCCTGTCCAATTTTAACCTCGTATTTTTGACATTTTTATCAATCATTGCCCTGGAACTGAGTTTTAGAGCAGTATCAGTGTCTAGTGAATTGGGTAATAAAACAGCATGTATTATTCTGTTCCACTCATTATAAATTAACCTAAGTGGCTATTGACTGCTCCATACATAGGAAACAGCCTGAGGTAAAATGAAGAACTAAATCTGCATGTACAGGAAGGGCCAAAAGAGAGTGTGAAATGTCAGAAATCAGCCCCATACTAATTTAGCTTCTGCAGTTGTAGCAGTATATAAATTAATTGCCTATCCATCTACTCTAGTGCCCGTCAGTGTGAAATCCCTAACATACTGTCAGTTTTTCATGATGCTACATTTTGAATGCACTCCCCTCTGTGTTTTGTCTTCAGTACTTGCTTATCATGGGTTCTTCAAACACTGGTTTATTCACAGTGGGGCATTTCTACAAACTGTCATGTCAGGTTAATTTGAGGTTTGTTCCATATATGTTGGTATCCCTCTATTTATTACAGAAAGTGGGAAAAGCAGGGAATGAAGGGCAAGAATAAAGTGCTTAAGTTGATGAAACTGTCTTCTTACCTCACTAATAAGATGTCACAGGTACTTCTAGGTCTCATAAATGCAGTTCCCTTGTGTGATTCCTCTGCAGCTCAAAACATGGGGAGTCAGCAGAAGCATCAGCAAGCCCAGGTGCAAATGAGAAAAATGATGCTAGAGATGTTTTTCATTCTGTTCTGTTTCTCTAACAAGTTTAATGCTCATAAAATAGCATTCTTATGGGCCTGAGACTTCCCAAGCTATTTCTGCAATTGAACGGTAGTGAACTTTTGGAAGGAGTGTACCACAATATGCTATTTTTGAGTTGAGTTTACATCTATCAGCACTATCCCTATCTTCATTTGCCCAGCATTATGTACTCTGTTAGGTCTATGAATTCTTACTGATTTCTCCTCTTTGTATCATCTACCTTTTTAGTATGCACCATTATCTTTGGTGTTTTCCTCCTCTTCTCCTCTGTATCAAAGACCTCATCTTTCTGCAAATAGTGGGCTGAATAGCAAGACATAGAAATCTTTATGCATGTAGGTACATAGAGGTTAGCAAACCTAGTGGCTTTCAGAAAACCCTTGGCTCTCCCCCACACACCTCAGTTTTCATAGAAGCAAACCTTAGCATCCTACAGCTCCATAAACCCAGATTAGAGAAGGACATAGATGCATTTTAAATCTGATGCTTAAACCACTGAGATATGTCATTTGGTTCCCAGGTGCAGGAATAGTTCTCTTTATGGAATGTCATGCTGTTATTTTCATGTCTCCTGTAATGCACAAAGTTTGGAGAGGAAAAACCTGTACTTGAGAGCAAGGTTTATGGGATTGAGTAAAATCCACGAGTCTTAATATGGGAGAGAATTGGGACTGGCTTATTTCTGTCAGAGTAGCTATAGATGAAGGCATCACACATCAGAAGACATATGTATCTCTATTTTTTTTAATCAAGCAAAGTCTGTAAGTTGCTGCAATAACATTTCAGACAAGATCTGTTGCCAGGTCTATAGCCAAACTCTAGGGCACTGAGGAGACAACAGATGAGTTGCCTGGAGCTGTCTTTACTTTTCTGTTCTGGATAACCAGAAAGTAAAGGTAATAATAGATGGTTCCAGTCAATCCCAGAGGCAGAAGGTAGTAAGATGAATCTTCAAAAGCTGTCATGATACCAAGTGAAATTAATAACATTTTGTAGCAGCATCATGCCAGAGACTGATATGCATTCATCTGGCTGAGAAATGAGTGTCCATCAAAATGCAAAATACTAATCATTATCAGAGCTGCTTGAGAACAACACATAGCACATGCAGGCAGCCTGCTGAGCAGGCAGCTGGGCAGGCTAAGAACTTGTGCATTTCTGAACAACATCAGCATGACCTCATTTTTTTTCTCAGGTAGCTGAAAAATTGTCAGATACCTTTATGTAAATTGAAGAGTAGTATCTGCCTTTTAACATATGAGGGCATTATTTGCTCTGTAATCAAACTGAAGATTGTTTTACCCAGTCAGACTGAAATGACAACTTCCTTCGGCATTCTCTGAGATTTTCCCCGGGTTCAAGAAAGCAAACTGTTTCTTCCCCATGGTTTTACTGACACATGTCTAGGCAGGCTGGAAAATTGAACTGATGAAACTCCCACTTTTCTATATTTATATTCTTTTCTTTTTTCATAGCTTTTTCTTACATGTGGCTACTTAAATAAGAACTATTTTAGAAAGATGCCAGATTTGCAAAACTGTAAGATAAATTGCTGAGGAATAACTATCACTTCTAGGTTTACTTAATGGTATAAACCAGAGGCAGTAAAAACAGAGGAAAATATATAGGAAACTATGAACCTCTGATAATCTGTATGAATGTTGCAGGTGTTGGATGTGTTTGATACACTGTAAGCTTGCATTTTGTGTTGGTGTTTCTGCACTTTTCCTCTTCTATCCAAAGAAGCCTTACTTTCTGCCTACAAACCATGCACATGGTGCAAGCTGCCTGAGGGAATGGTGGAGTTTGTGTCACTTGGAGTCTCTCACAAATAAAGAGGGGCTGCAGACAGCTGAGGAAGCTGTTTTTGATGCAAAGCTCCTTTAGTACTGCTGAGTGGAAGGGAAGAGCTGAGGATGTGGCTGAAGCTAACCATGTTGGTTTGCTCTCCATTTTGCAGTCAAAATCTGATGTCAGTGAAGAGCAAGTCCAGTTGGGTTTGGGATATGTAGGTTTTGCATATTTTGCAATGTCAATAGAGAGAAATGGAAAAAACCAAAACCAAAACCCAAACCAAAACAGGGACTAGCATCTAGTCTTTTTTAGGAAAAAAAAAAAAAAAAAGCTTGGGTTTTTAATCTCATTTCCCACCCTATCCAGGACCAAGAAAGCTCTTTCCCCAGAGTACTTTCTGTTCAGAGGCTATCTCCTAGATGGTGCTTCCTAGATGGTAAGTGCATCTCCCTTCTCTTGTGCCTAGCGTGTTACTTGTTTCTGATGTTCATATGAAGCAGAGTGAATTTGAGACTATTACCATGGGAGGGGTAATTTTTCCTTCTTGTTATGCTGAGTAGGTAAAAAAGGAGCTAGGTATCCTCCTTTCCCCTCCGAAAGGCCCTCTGGGGAGGCCTTTCAGCTAGCCTTCAATGAAAATGTCTGTTGTAGCATTGCCACCTCAAGGAGACATGTTGTTCTAAGGGTGGTTAGAGGTTTGGTTTCTTAGTCTGTGCTGTGATGAGCAGCAAGCACTTACTGCATGGCAGTGCCTGGAGTCAGAGTGCACCTGGTTGAGGCAGTGTGCTGCTGCTGGTAAGGCTGTATTCTTCACTCTGCTTTATTTTTGAAGTACTGCAGTTTTTAGATACTATGATGTTTAGGTGCTGGACTTATACCTCCCTCTCCCTCTAAGACTGTGCTTCATGTAAGTCCCTGGAGAGCTGCACTCATGTTTGACCCAGACTTTGTCAAAGCAGATAGCTTATCTGGGCTTTACATCAGGCTCCAGAGCACTGGGATTAGCAGCTAAAATGGATGGCATCTGCTTTTGCAAAAGCTTCAGCATGGGGAGACTGAAATTTTTATTGTTCTAAACAAACTAATTTCTCCTTGGCAATTTCTAATCACTCTCTCTTGTCTCTCATGAGGGAAAATGATAAAAAACCTATTAAGAATCTATTTGATTTTTGGAGAAACCTGAGTGGGCAGATGCATTCAGATATTCTCTTGCAGTGCCAAAACCTACAATGTTATATTGTTGTGCTCTTGTGTCAAAACTCCAGAATGAATGAACCTGGTTTCATTGGAATGCAAATCAGAACCAAAAAAAATCCCCGCATCTGCTGAAGTACATTGTAGGTGATAAAATATTTCTGGGTTTAATAACATAAATTATTTGGCAGTGACAAAATTCATATTAGGTGCTTTATTTAGTGAATCTCCCCTATTTTCATGTGTTTTTCATGAATAGAATAAATTTTCCTTGAGTGTGTTCATAACTCAGGGTGAATATCTGTGACCACGCATTTGATTTACAAAGAGCTCCCAAGCATGTTATTGTTCTTCTGATTCAAAATTTGAGTTAATCCTATTAGACCCATCAATTTTGTTATATGCTTGCTATACACTGATTGGAACAATGCAGCTTTTTCTGTCACATTTTAATGTAATCAATTCTTCTTATCAGCCTGAAATCCACTTTATAGTTTCTTGTGAAATATTTCTTTCAATTTAATAATTTCAGTGAATATTAAGCATCACCTTTAAATTCAGCATTTAATGGGATGAGAATATGGATGTAATGACTGAATCAGATTATGTTCTTGTGAAACTACTGTTATTCCACAGACATAGAAGTTGTCTCATGTGGTAGTGATGCTAGCTCAGCACATCTTGTCCAGGCAGTTCTGCTCAGACCATGTTCTTCACAGTGACTCTGTTTTTCTCTGTCTTGCAGCAACTTCTGCTGATCGTTTTTACCGCATTGACAGATCTCAGGTAAATCTTTATTCAGTTACTCTTTCTATAGATGTTTATATTTTTTTAAAGCACAGGAGGAATAGCAGATAATTCATTTTAAGCTGTGTATTCTAAACTGTTATAATTGTCTCATGAAAAGTAGAGAGTAGAGCCTCGGGGCCTTTTTTTAGTTGATGTAATTCACATTGTTTCACTGACGTTTTATGTCTGCTGACCATCTGCCCTTCTGCTTGCTACCAATCTGATGTACAGAGCAGAATTTTCTACATTTATCATCCCTATCAAGTCTTACTAAGGACATCTGTGTGGCACCAGAGTATTTGGGTTTATCTTTTCACTGATGCTTTTAGTCACCAGAAGTCTTGATCCTGTGTGTGTGACATGGAGAAGCTGTGGAAATTAAGGTGATGTTACAAATTAAGAATTAGGAGTGGAGCTGTATCAAACATGCCCAAGGAACCCCAGAATGTGTGCAGCTTTTTTGGATTCAAACTTGTGGTATAGATTTGACAGTCTGAATATATTTTCTAAAAGACACTGAAAATTTTACAGAGCTTTTGGTGTTTCTTATTTGTAGCCAGAACAGGACAATTAGTGGCTCAACACTAAGTGCCAGCAGTTGATTTCGCTCAGTGGTCATTTGTATCTGGTCCTCCTGTGAACAGTGTAAGCTGTTTCTGAATCACATAAACAAAGGACTCTTTCCTAGAAAAAAACAGCTGGTAGTTTAGTTTAAGCAGAAGAAGTTGTGACTTTTGTCCACCTCATCCCCTTGGTGCTGTGCCAACCTTGCAGCAGTCACAACATCACAGGTTATCTTCAATCCAAGGCACAGCGTTTCTGAAAAAACTGCTATGGGGACATTAACTCCATCTCAGCCAAACCCAATACAAGTTCAGAGGTCCCAGTTTCAGCGTCTGTGTATAACCACCATGACACTTCTTTGACTTTAACAAAGTTGTACTTTAACGTTTGGAAAGCAAGGGTAAAGATGATGTTGCTACAGGTTAAACTGGGCAATGTGACTTTGGTTTATTCTGCATTTTTTTAATACTTGTCTCTGTACAAGTGGTCATCTTTTCCTCCTGCTCCTTTGCCCTGTGTTTCTGTAGGGAAAAGATCAATACTGTGTGGTCCCAGGACACAAATGGTGGGAAGTTCCCTGCCCATTTCCCTGTGTGTCAACAACAATAGGCATTGGCACAGGCTAGCTTTGGTAACAGAGATGTGAAACCAGAATGCACAAGCAATGGAGGTCTGGAAGAGTACCCCCAAACAATGAGAATTGCTGTCAGCTGTCATCAGAGGGCATACCTTAGGTCATGGTCCTCCTGTTGAAGTGCAAACCCCAGCTTTTTGGGCAGACCTTCAATTTTCATGTGAATGACCTGATGATACTGAGTAGCAGCATTATAAGTGTTGATGTGAGTGTGAAGCTTCCTGGTTGGGAATCTTGTTTCACTGGAAATCAATGAAGTATTTATTGGTGACTTCAGTAGCATTGGTTTTAGTGTGTGTGTGCACTTAAGTACACAGAGTATCATGAATGTTCTTCAGAGACCTTGATCCACACCCAGCCTTCCTACAACCAGCTGGATGCTCTGAGAGACCACTGATGCTGCATGTTCATTATTTGTTCCTTGTATCTCTCCAACAGGAACATTTGCACTTTGTGACAGAAATTTCGCAGGACGAGATTTTTATTCTGGACCCAGAGCTGGTAATGTCTCAGCAGGTGGGGACACCACCAGGAATGCCTGATCTGGTAGTGGAGCAGGCCTCTGGGTGAGTGGTGCTGGGATCTGGCTTCCAGCAGCTATAATTAGAGTCGGGCATCTCTTTTCTGGTCCCCTTTTCTGAAGGATTGGGAGACGTGGGAGGACAGATCTTACGTAAGGAGCTGGTGACAGGCTCAGATGCGGTCATAGTAGTGACAGAAGCACAGCGGAATAACATCTACTCCATTTGGCATCCTGGAGCACACAGCAGGACTAATGGCTTTTGGCACCTTTCAAGCTCCTCAACCCCCCTGATTCTGTGTGCCCTGCTATAAATCTGTATTGATTTTGAGTTACAAACCCCTTCGCTGCATGGTCAAGGCTCTGATACCACTGTATTAGGCCCTGAAGCCCTTTGTGCCTAAGAATGATGGTGAAGTATTTCTGTTTCTGGGCAAACCAGAAATGCTTCTATTTATCTTTAGGAACAGTCTCATAGTGAATTAAGCTACTTTAGCTTGCTATGGACTGAAAATTGCTGGGAACTAGTAAGCATAAGACCACTTCCAAGTGAAATTTCTCTCAGGAAAAATTTCTACACTGAAAGGGTTGTTAGGCATTGGCACAGGCTGCCCAGGGAGGTGGTGGACTCACCATTCCTGGAGGTGTTTAAGAAACATATAGATGTTCTACTTAGGGCCATGGTTTAGTGGCATGTTAGAGATAAGTATGGTTGGACTTGATGGTCTTAGATGTCTTTTCCAACCTTAATGTGCTTGTGATTCTTTAATTTCTGCAGGGTGAATGACTTTCTCTGCCGCCTTCTCTCCCTAGAATATCAGATCGGTGGAACCCTGCTGTTCGAAAGAGGATACTGAGTGACAGTGGCCTTGGCAAGATTTCCCCGCACTATGAGGTACCTGACAAACAAAAGGACGCCAGCCAGACACACATGCTGCAGTAAGAGCCCTCTGCATTTCTCTGCTTGATGATGCACTGTCACCATCACCATCACCACAGACAATTCCTAGTGGCTCCTTTAAGCTCAATGAATTGTACTGAAATTAGAGAAGTCCTTTTGCTTATTCTCTTTTGCTTCTCCCTTCTGTTTCTTCTTCTTTCTCCGTTATGATATTTTGCCTTTGTTTTTTTCTCTATGGCACCATGCACTCATAATAAACCTGGATGCAAGTTTCCAAAAGTAAACATTAATTCGGATGCTGGATAAATTCCAGCTAGGGAAGACAACTGGTTATGAGAAGGACCAAAGCACTCACCCTTAAGATAGCAATGTGACAAAGCAGAAACCTCTACAATTGGTGTTTAGTTTCAAAGATGTAGGCAATAGTTTTCATAGAATCTTAAACCAGAGATACCGTTGTCAGCATGGGAAGACTATGTAGTGGGTTTGTTGCTGATAATCCCCTCATGTAAGAGATGTCTACCATCACTGTCTTGTCTGCCATGTTCAGAGCATCTTATGCAAGGAGATGCTCTATTTTAGAAGTGGTTCTTAGCAATTTATTCCTTTCACTTTAGATTTTCTAAACCAGCAGTAGATCCATAATCAACGTATGATTTAAATGGGAAGAATCTTTCTGAACTGTGTTGCTGACTTAGAAAACTTAGTGTTTTGAGGTTGTTTCCCCCCCCCAAGTACATCATGTGTACTTATGTACCGAACTTCTGCTTTATATTTCTAGTTGTACTGTATCTGGATCCATATGGGCACATTTTAAAACTTAATACAGAGAAATCAGAAATAGTGTTTATATGATCCTTGTTTCAGTTTGGAGCTGGCAAAGCTGGGAGAAAAATTGTGCTTTGGTACTTCTAGGCAGCAAAGAGAGATGACAACACGTGAACTAACTTCTAATTGATAAGAGGAATTATTTTGTTTCATCAGCATGACTGGAAATGTTTGCTTAGCTGGATCAATTATGTTCAGTACATTCATTAACTACCAGCAAAATCAGTAGCAACACCCACAGTGAAGTGTACCTGTCACTGCCTACGGTAAGGAATTGTTTTCTTTATAGCTTCTCTAAACTTTGATTACTTTGGCTGAAATTGTTCATGGTAAGACTGAATTGCAGGCTGAGGGAAGGGGAGCTACACTGCTCACCAGCTGATTGCCAGTACAAGGAGAAAAGGGAAGCAGCAGTCATGGTCGAATGGAGATGGATCAGGAAAATCTGTATGGAGGAATAGGTTTAAGAGCCAAAGGATTATAAGCAACAAGGGAGCATGTGCAGGAACTTGGGGAGCAACAGGGTTAGTGGACATGAGCTGGCAAGTAGGAGCACAGGGGATATGCAGTTGTCTGGGAAATCAGAATGGGAATAATGAAAAGGAGGAGGACAGGGGGTGCAGTTAGGTTATAGGTGAGTGAGACAGGTTAAGGGCGTGAGGGAAAGGGCCTATGCCTGTTTCTCTCCAGAGCCTGGACTTCTGGGCTGATGCAGATTATATACATTATATACATTTTACCAGTGGGCAAGTTCTGAAGTCTTAATTGACACTGCCTCATTTGCTGCTAAGCTGGAAGGTGTACAGTAAATTAGGCAGGGGATTGCAGTGGAGAAAGCAAGGTATTATTACTATTAAGGCATTTGAATTCTGCTCTGGAGGGACTGTCTTCTCCCCTCAGCTTCCCTGAAAGAATTTCTGAATGATGGAGATTTACAATGTATTTCTCACAAATCGCTGGTAACTGCAGGCTCCTCATTCTATGCATGTCCACTGTGAAGGAGGATGGGTTCCTGGGAGGCCATTACAAGGAGACTTTGAAAGAGAATGAAAGGCTGGAAATGGAGAAGTAGTCTTTCTGCGAGCCTTGGATTGCGTTATTAAAATTAATGTTAAGTTTGTGCCTGCCTTCCTTCTGACTTTCATTTGCCCAGCTGCAGAATACAGATAATATTTCAGTCTCACCTTAGAGGAGCACAGAGAGGGTAGACTTCATGGTCACAAGAAAGTTGGAGACTATAGGGAGAATCTGTCAGAGATGCTTAGGACAAAATGAATCATTTTACATTCTGTGCACAGTTTTGCTAGTGTGGAATAAGTAACTCTTGAGGCTGTGCACTTCATACACAAAATGCAAAAGGATATCAAGCAGCTCTCTACTTAAACACTGAAGCAAGATACCAGCAGAAGGAAGTAGCAGATGGCAATGTGATTGGAGTCTGTCAAAATCCTTGAGTGCAATAGGGCTGGAGTATGATTCCCAAATGACATGAGCTCTGGCATTTCCAGGCTTCTGGGTGCTTGACTTTGCAACCTAAAAATCTTTCTAAGCTGGCATTTCCAAGGAAAACTTAAAAAGCTCTATTATATTTTGGTAGCTGAAGTAGCTCTCAGGTTCTTCATAGAGGTTTGTCCCTTCAGAAATTAGCTTTCAAATAAAACTTGCACAAAGGATTTTAGTGAAATTCCCAAAAAGGAATATGGCAGAGCATAGAAGGGACAATTCCTCCTGTGCATGAGGTTCTTCTGGATATGTTAAGTCATCAGTGTCCAGCATTATACATCAAGTCCAAAATACTGTACAGTACTTCCAGCTCAAGGAGTAATACCCTATAAGATGTAACTAGGGTAAGTGACAGGGGTCTTGCTGTGGGAGAAAGTGCAATCATCTGCCCCTCTGGGGCTGTTTTCTCAGTGGTCATTTTTCTCCTAAATGGGCTGGGAGTGACCCTCCTCAGCTGCTAGGAGCAGATTAGACCACAGCTGGTCATAGTATGGCTGCACACTCCTTACAGTGTCTCTGGCATCGCTATATATATATGTATTTGTGTGTGTGTGTATACACATATATAACCTCTCTAAGAGGAAGTAATTATTTCTGAGGACTGTAGCTAAAATTACAAAGTATCCAAATAGAGAGATCCCTTAAATTCTTAAATCAATGTAAGTAGAAAAGAGAATATGTGATCTGAAAATAATTACTATTTTTGGTGCTGCTTTTGATCACAGTCTGCTGGGGTAAAGAGTAATTGGAATGTAATGGTTTTGAGGCAGGGGTCTTTCTGAGAGGAAAAGTATAGATGCTTTTGTTTTTAATTAAGTGAACTTCATGTCAGTTAATTTTGAGGTGGCTTTTGATGGTATTTCATGTTTTGCTCCCTTTCTGGTGGTGCTTTGATGTGTGACCGATGCATGGAGCAGGCAGGACACGAAACAGGGTCTTGGTGCAGTAACCAGGAGCTGGGGCAGATTGTAGCTCAATAGGAACATCCAATTAATAAGAGTGGTGCATACAAAAAATAAAGTGGGAAGACAATTACTTGTCATAGACTTAGGCTACTATCTTGAATAAAGCTAAGTATTCTGGGCTGACTGCATTGAAATTCATAATTGACCTCTTCCTTAATTCTTCCATAATTGACCCACATGAGTGGGTACATCATCCTTATTTTATCCTATGTTTAAATGGTGAAGTGAGATGGGAATGACCATTCCCTCATAGCCTGTTCTAAGCTTTCATTGTTGGCCCTGTATTTCTCTTCCTAGGTACATGTTTGTTACTATGTTATGTGGTGTGAGCTGGAAAACTAAATAAACTAAAAACCACAACAGCATACAAAAATGAAAAAGTAGAGGTTTAATCTACATCTCTTAATTGAAGTCATTAATTTTCCCATTGTTTAGGGCAGTAATAGCCACTCTTCTAGCATCTGTCCAGCTGTGATGGGGATGTGCTCCCAAAGCAACTAGATGTCTGAATCAAGTCCATGGCTCGTGAAGGGTGCACGAAGGTTGGCCAGAATGCCATCTGGTCCTGTCAGGGAGAGGAAGAAAAAAATGCCTGTAGAGACTGGAAGGTGGCTGCAGCCCTTTACACTAAAGAGACCTTAATTAGCTAGTAATACCACTCAGGCACTGCTTTACCAGGCAGTAATAAGCTCATTCCTGAGAGGGAAGAAGAAAAAGGCTCAATGCCAAGTGTTTTAACTCAGCCACAAGAATCAGATCATTGACCAGGAAATAAGCATGACAGTACAGATGTCAGAAAGTACTTTGGTTTGTTGGGGTTTTTTTAAGAGAAATCTTTGTATGGTATGAGGTGAAAAGAGTATCAGGGATGCAAGTTTGCATGTATGAAGGAGAAGGAATGTTCATCTAGTGAATGAATATTTAGCTTTTACAAGTTTTCTAGAAGTAGAATTTTTTCCTTATGGAGCTGTTAATAGAGCAACTTCAAGTACAGCTGTAGATACAGAATATGTATGAATTTGTCAAATGATTTTTCAAAGAACTAGACGTAAGACTTTTACCTGGACAAACATTAACTCACAAATTAGTTTTGAGCCTCTCCAGTGTTGTCACTTAATCTATGTCCACTTTCCCCAAACAGTTTCTGTAATTCTGGGGCTGCTCATCCCTGTCATAGCCAGGACAAGGGACTCCTGGACATGTCTGATTTGTAGACACATCTTGACTCAACTGCAGAAAAAAGGAATACAGTTTAGAGAGGAAACCAATGCTAAAATTACAGAATCACAGAATCATCTGGGTTGGAAGGGACCTCTGGAGGTCATCTAGTCCAACCCCCCTGCACTGGGCAGGGACATCCCCAACTAGATCAGGTTGCCCAGAGCCAAGCCTCACCTTGAATGCCTCCAGGGATGGGAACTCAACCACCTCCCTGGGCAACCTGTTCCAGTGTTTCACCACCCTCATGGCAAGAACTTCTTCCTAATATCAAGTCCAAATCTACTCCTCTCCAATTTAAAACCATTGCCTCTTGTCCTTTCACTACAGGTCTTTTCAAACAGGTCCTCTCCAGCCTTCTTGTAAGTTCCCTTTAGGTACTGGAAAGTTTCTTTATCACAGGAGTTAGAGAAGAAAGTTGGCACCAAAATAACTTTTCAAAGACTGCCCCTCATGAGCTGTATTTCTGGTATATCCTGAATTTATCACATACAGTCAGTGTAGGCACAGTGAACACATGAATAGATGTTCTCAAATCAGGATTTAAGAGGCTTTGCATTACTTGAGCTGTGTTGGTACCACTGATTCCGGCATTTTGCTCTGATATCTGCAGATGCAGAAGCAGGACTAGGAAAAGTGTTACCATGTACATCTGGGAAAGAGGCATGGCTCTGTGGTCATTGCACCCACCAGACCTGAGGGACCTTTCAAAACAGTGAGAATCAGATGGTTCTGGAAGCTGTAGAACATGAACTTTCAGCAACTTCTCATGTCTCCTTTAAGTGACTAAATACTTGGAAAACATTATTTATTCACCTCTTCCCCTGTTAATGAGTAGAATTTTTATGTCACTACTGTCAAAGTATGGCCTTATCTACAGAGAACTGGAGTGTAGAAAAAACACGGGTTTTACTTATTAAAATTTCTTCAACAGTCATTAGTATTTGGTACTTACCCTCTCCCATCACTACTGAGCTTGAAGCACTGTCTTTTGCTTCTGCTCTTGTTGGTGGTAGTTGGAAAAGGAAGAAATCAGAATGTTTTAATTTGCATGTGTGAGTCCTTATTTGTGTATATGAGTGCAATGCAAATAGCACTTGTTTCCTTCCAGAATTAAGTCTCCAGCTCTTCTCTTGAGGTGTCAGTTGCTAAGGAGTTTGGACAACAGTAGGCACATCTGCTGAGGTGGGTTTGTGTTTCTGCCCCTTCAATATGTGGCAGAAATGGAGTACATCCTGTGCTGCATCTTGTTAGGATGTTTATTTTCTCATCAGTACTTAGTAGCAAATAATTTTATTATTCAGAATGTACCTCCCCAGAGTGGATTGGGTGGGATTTTGGCTTCCTCTTTTCCCATCCACCTGCCTCGAGCCCTCAGAATGAGAGCTTTTAATGATTTTTGCAGCATCTCAACACCTGATGCACAGCTGAGGATATTCACCCTGCTGACAAATTATTTTGGCAGGCAGTGACATGCAAAACACTCCCACACACCACCAGACTACAGATTGGCTTCTTTAGAGAGATCTTGCTTCTTGACTGGCATTCCACTTTCCAAAAGGGAAATGCAAGCAGTCCAGCTCTCCTCTTCTCCTTGTGCTGATTTCAAGCAACAGAATAAGCACTTGCCTGCAAAGGGAGCTTCCTACCTGGATGTTGAAAAAGTCAGCTACACCCTAACTTGAAAATGCTTCCTGAATAGTTCCAGTAGATAAGGGCATGAAACAGAGTTTTCCACATGGAATGTAAGTTTTCTTTGTTGGAGTGCATTTAAAGGATAAAACTGATGTTGGTTGATAGAGCATAGATAGCTGGGTCCCTTGTTCTTTAAATGGTTTACCATAACAGCTTTAAATCTGCTTTCCACTTTCTGGCTGATAGCCAAAGTTGAGGCAGTAGAATTCTTTTTTTCCCCTCTCTCTCTTTCCTTGTTACAACTCTTTCTTTATCCTTTCTTGCAGTGTTGCATTCTATCCATACTTGCTTACTTTAGTCCTTGGATGGAGAAGTAGAATCTGCGCTGAGAAGTAAAGCAGCTCTGCAAAAAAGAAGGCAGCGAAACATATCAAGACAATTACTTCTTGTACCCTTGTTTTCTGTTTGGCTGGAAAAAAGAAAATGACATTTGATAAGTTGATCTTTAGGGACTGCTGCTTTCCTGCAAGTGTCAGGCATGTGGCAACTGCACATGGCAAGAGAAAGGTACAGGAGAGAGTGGAGCCAGTGATGCCAATGTAGAGTGTGACTCTCCCTCTCTTCAGCTTTATGGAGTGGAGATAGCAGATCCATGATCCCCAGTGACAGTAAAGGCACTGGAAGGGAGGCTAGCTGGGTCCAAAAAAAGCTGGAAAAGAAGTAAAGCTTGTAGGTTTAGGTGATAGATATATATATTTGTGTGTACTTCTTGCTTATTTGTAAGAGTTGAAGTAAGGAAAAAAAAATACCATCCTGGTCCTTGCACAGGAATAGAAAGCTTGTGTCCATGTGCTCTGTCACTGCCATAAGGAGCTGCCATCTGCTCAGAGAGGAGACTGGTTCTTAATGTGCTCTCACTCAGAACCAAGCTGTCTCATCAAAGCCAAAACTAATAAGCTTCAGGGCATGGGTATGAAACACAGTCCTGTACATATGTAGCACACACATTGGAATAGATAGTGTATCCGAGCTTTCACACTAGGACATGTCATAAGAAGCATTCAGATTGTACTTACTGATGCCCCATTCATATCCAAAGTTCTGGTTTAACAGGCTTGTAAAAAGAACAGAAATGGAGTTTGGTAAAATAACTGCTCTAGGCTATCACACAGAAATACTGCTTTGTCTGAGTTAGTGTTAAACTCCAAAGAGTCAAACCTTTGCTAACTTTCACTAATCCTTCAGGTGTTCAGGTTTCATGGCAGATTTCAGCTGTGGCTGGAAACTGGGAGGTCAAAATACTGTGTAACAAAAAGCTGGAGACAAAGCACTGTGATGTGAAAATAGGCTTGCAATTTAGTATTTTAGATGCAGAAAGTTCCGAGTGTTTGGATGAGGCTGGGAGCAATATTTTGACGTGAGACTTCGCTTGACTTCTTGAACAAAAAGTGAGTTTTCCACTAGAACTTCTTGAAAAATCTATTGGTGACCTGTTTTGGCTTGGTGCAGCTGTGCTTGAAATAAGTTTATTTCTTCTGGAAAATGTTGCTTGGAATGGAAAATACCTGTGATGGTGCCCTCAGTTTGGTGAGCCTGGGCTTGGAGAGGTTCTCTGGTTCACATTGGAACTGCTGAGGGATAGGGAGCACGTTCCTCAGGCTGAAATCGGAGAGCGAGAGGTAGCTTGAAGCCAGTGTAACCCTGACTGCTAGATTCTTGTTTCTTTGCCAGGTATCTAAAAGTTCAGAAGAAAACCATATCTGAAACTCCCTTTAGAAGATTTATTCTGCATTAATTTATAGCAGGAGCATAGAGGGCTCAGCAATTCTGCTCTGCCTAGAAAAATCTGTTATGCACATTAACAGAGGTGATTTTTTTTCTAAAGATGGGAAGCATTTGAGGGTAATTTTGAGGGCACCTGTGAAAATCAGGCCACAAATTTATGAATATAATTACAAGAATATATTTCTGAGAGATTCCTGTGTTTGTCTGTGCTCTCCCAAACCCACTAGAGGCTACTACTTATTAGGAAACACTTGTTAGCTTTGTGGTAACATACATAGCATTTAGGGTAGCTTCTAGATTGTTTGTAAACCCAAACTGGCTGCAGATTATTTGAATGATGTCTCAAGATACCAAGCAGCTGATGTGCTTCAGCTCCATTTATATTGAGGGCTAAGTGGGGCTGTGACTTCTGAATCAGAGTATACCTGATGTTTGCAGTGTTGCAGGTATCAAAATCTGGGGTAAATAAAAAGTTAAAGTCATAGCAAAATGATCTATGGAAAAAGTAGAAGTATAGAGGTACATTATTGAGGAAAGAAGTCAGTTTGTTACCTGATTGTGCCTAACATGTTGTTTGGTTTGGTTGGTTATTTTTTTTTGCTTTTCAGGCAGGATGTTAAGTCAGTGTGTAACTCCAACCCCTTTAGTGCTTGTCTCAGCTCTTTTTAATAAAGAGCTGTTTCAAACAGCATCCAATCCTTTGACATAACATTCTGTTATTTCGCCCAAGTATTACATGTTGTGGCTAGATCTCACTTTATTTCTTTTAGGGTTAGAGCCACATCAGCTACTGCTTTTCCTTTACCTTTTGCCCCCCAAATTTGTCAAGCAGCTGACAGGTATGTCAGTGAGGATTTTGAAGATTAAATTCAAATCTGGCGATGGAAGAATAACTTTTCAAAGCAGCTTGCATCAGGCCCTCTTCAAAATGAATGTCTTATGTTCCCCTGAGATACTTTGGTTTCTTGTGGTGATAAGAGAAAGAGAGGCTAAGTATTTAATAAAAACAAAACAAGCAACCCATGATCACCCTACAGTGACCCTACTGGTCATTTGGAAATGCCTTCTTTTCCAAGGAAATAACAAGCCAGCTTTCTTACGTTGTGTTTTGACTTTGATTGCAAGGTAGAACTATGTTCTTCAAGACGAATGTGTTAAAACACCTCTCTCTTCTTCTTCTTTTTTTAAATCAAGTTATAGCATCTTTGGGTTTACATCTGATTGCACAATGAAATCTTTTATTCCCTTGTTAAGCAGCAATTCCCAGGCAACTCCTCTGGGTGTCAGCACAACTTCAGGTATAGCTGCATTGTGGCACCCCAAGCCTTCATTAAAAACATTCTACAGCGGGCAGAGAAATGGTAAAAGAAGATAAAAAGTTAGAAAGCAATGCAAAAAGATATGGAACAATATGAGGGACACAGACATGCCTGAGACACAGCAAGAAATACATCTCAACTATTATGTTTTCCTAAAAAGCCTCAAGCTACATTCCTGTATATTGGACTGCTTATGAACAGCCTGAGGCAATGGTTTATGTGCAGGTAGAAACTGAGGCTGCAGCAGGAACACACAGAGCTAATAGGAAAAGTAGCTATCTTTGCAGAATTAGGAAAAAAAATCGGCTCTCTAGATTGCTGTTACAGATTAATAGTGCATGTCCAAATGGGTTTCTACAAAATAATAATGTGAATGAATTTTTTTAGATTCAGGGCACATTGTTGGTCAGTGTTTTCTCGCATGTGAGAGACAGTGTGGCCATTGTCTATCAGAACTAGTTGAGAGGAAATAATGACAGGAAAGCTGGGATAGTAAAACTAGAAAGTTTGTAGAGGGACTCCTAGAATTGCAGAAAAATTTAAGTTGGGAAGCACCTCTGAAGGTCATCTAACCCAAACCTCTGTTTAAAATAGATCCATTTGTTCAGAGCCTTGTCAAGATGAGTTTTGAGTATCTGCAAAGCTAGGGACTCAGTAATCTCTTTCTACAACCTGTTCCCACATTTGGTCATCCACATGGTGAACACTTTTTCCTAATATCCCATCTGAATGTCTCATGTCTCAGCTTGTGACTGCTGCTTCTTCTCCTTCTCTTTCTTCAAGCAGACTCTGGTTCTGTCGTCTTCATACTTTCTGATTAGGTAGCCGAAGGCAGCAATAAGATTTTCCCTGAGCCATCTTTTCTTACTGAATGAACCCAGCTCCCTCATATGCCCTCACCATCTCTGTGGCTCTTTGTGGAACTCAGTGTTTTTAGGTTGTAAAGCAGAGGGTAAAAATAACTTCATCTACCTTATGACTGTGCTCTTGTACACATATTTCAGTATGCCATTGACCTTTGCTGCTGCAGGAAACTCTGCTGGTTGATAATCAACTTGTGCTCCACTAACACCCAACATCCTTTTCTGCAAAACTCTTTTCCAGATGGTAGGTGCCCAGCCTGTCTTGTTCCAGAGGTTGTTCCTCCTGAGCTGCAGGACTTTGCATTTGTCTTGGAGCTTGCTGAGTTGCTGCTAGCACACTTCTCCAGCCTCTCAAGGTCGCTGAATGTATGGGGTCAAAGCGAGAGTTTAGGGAAGCTCTCAGTACTTAGGCTTTTATTTCTCATCAAGTGCCATGGCAGAAAAAGGTGATGTCCAGGCTGAGCATTATCTTTAGCTCTTATTTGGTGCCTCTAAGTAGGAGATGCTGTGAGGAACCAGGAAAGCAAGTAGTTCTGCCTTTTTGCCAGAAAGAGATGAGGCACTGTCTGCAGCTGGAGCTGCAGGGGACTCACTAGTCCCAGAGCTGTTGATGCAGATTGCTGAATGAAGGAGTTTCCTCACCATTATTTTAAAATTACTTTATGGGTTAAAAATTTTCTCTGGTTATAGTCAGACAATACATGAATAAATCCCAACAGGGATACCACTTTCTGTTCTGAAGAGATGTACACACAAAATGAGAAGAAATGGCTTTAATCTGAAAGCTCTTTCCCTCCCCTTGTCACAGGCAGCTAATGTCAGACTGAATTAGAAAGTTTGCAGAAATACCTTGCTTAAGCAGGGAAAAAGGGGAATGTTTATACACCCCAGCAGAATTGCAGCACACAGATTGTTATTTGGCCTTTAAATTGTAAATGGCTCGTTTTAAATAGGCCTGGTGCAGATGGTTTCTGCTACAGGTTTATTGATTAAAATAGCTGCTTTACATCAGCTCTGGATTTGTTTCTCCAGAGGCTTTTGTCTTCATGAATAATGTACCCATTTGCTGAAATTTTGTTAGAATTCATCTGCTGGAGGCTGGCTGTATTTCTCTAGGTTCCCAAGCCTCAGCTGAGAAGGCTCAAAATTGTGACAGTGTCTGCCCTTCCCTCTTCAGAAATGAGTATTCCCTCTTCCACCCTTCCAGTGCTGTGTAAATCTAGTGTTTGTGCATTGGAGAGTGCACTTGGAAACAGCTGTCTGAGGAAAGCTTGTATGACACTGAAGGCTGTCTTGGCTATACTGGGGATTAGATTTTTACCAGCAGTTGATCCAAAGGCTGCAAGAGTGAGTGGAAAAATGCCAGCAAGCTTTGGATCACAGTGCTGGTTTAGGTGGTCATCTTATGACTTCAGTATCCTAAGTCTTGCAATTTGCTGGAACCATCCAGTGGATATATGATGAGGAACTTTTTATGTTATTATTCAAGCTTTTCTATGCATTTCTAGATGTATGTAGCTCATTTCCTGGGACAGCCTTGTGTATTTTTTGTTAAGCGCCACAGGTAATGCTTTGTTTGTGTAGGGAGTGGAAGAGGCAATCTGCAACTTCCCCTTGCAGACAGAGCCTTGCAAGTGCTGTTGTCTTCTGAGTAGAGCTTGCCACTCCACAACGGGAGGATAACCCTGCTACAGGACCTATAGCAAAAGGAGGGGCACAAACAAATGTGGAAAACAGAGGTCAAAATGTACTACTTCTTCCTTCCTGATCCCCTTCCCTGTTGTCATAACCATATTTGTCTTCCCCTTATCGAGTCACTACAGTGATATGTCTTCATGAAGCATCTGTCAAACCAGTGCAGGAGAAAAGTCTGATTAATGCCTTTGGTGAAAATACTTGAAATTGGGCTTCCCATTCACACTTACGCATGGGAAAAGAGCATTGTGGTAGAAGAGTTAATTTAATCTCATAATGCTATAATTCTCATAGAAAATTTGGTTTGTTTCTACTCTCTTGAGGTGCTGGGGTGGGGAGTTTAATGAGCCTTTCTTTCTACAAGTTAATTTTACACCAAGATAAAAACAGAAAAATGTAAGAGAAGATTAAAAAAAAGAAAAAAGCTCTTCCATTCTGAAATGGCCAAGAAAAGGATGTTGCAGTGTCTGAACATTTTCCTGAAGGCTTTGAGGGTTTGATTTGTTTTGTTTAACCAAATTACAGTACATTTAGGATTTCATCTGGCAAAATGTTTTGACTCAGGTGGGACCACAGATTTTTGTCAGCACAATACTTCTTATGAAGTGTCTCCGACTTGTCTCTACTTTTTTTTAAGGCATGGAGGTCATGAGAATGATAACTTGCTTCTTTATGACAGCCAAACACACAGCTAGAATCACACTAGGAGAGCAGCTGACAGGAACTAGATAGATGGTTAATGTGTGGATGTTGGCAGCTGAGAACCCTCCCTTCTCAGGACACTTGCCTGGTGACTGGTGCTGCCACAGTATATCCCTCACACTTCCTATAGACCTGAGAGAAAGATGTGTGACCGGAAATATGAGCATCCACTGGATTTTTGTTGCTGTTATGAATATCCCCTGTAGCTGTGAGGTGACTGTATGTGGTTTAGAGCAGACCATTAGACTTTCTTTCTTCCTCTGTTAGTTTGTCATAAGCATGTGGTAGTCCAGACAGTTAGTGTGGACTCTTCAGCAGCCTCAATTCCTTATGTTATAGTTACAAGCAAGACTCTGCTTGGTGTAGTTAGGCCAGTACTTGAATGGAATGGAAAATCCCTCTCCCTGCTAAAACATACGGCCTGAAATTGTAGGAGAATGTTGAAAGTCCTTTCCACTCTTTGCCCACATACTTTGTCAGTAGTGAAACAAAGGAAACCTATTTTTTGGTGGCTTATTTGGTATCCCCAGTGGTGGAAGCTCTTGTTGAGGCTTTCCTATGGCTGTGAGGTATTCAAAATTTCTCTTTGTGGCTTTGCAGCTATGTCAGAAAGTTTGAGCTTCTGCTCTTGCATTTCCTGGTGAAAGCAGGAATTGGCTTTCCAGGTCCTCTGCTAATGATGGGTGAAATAAGCCAACAAGCTCAAACTTTATTAGAATGAGGCAGAGGTGCATATGTACACATCAAGATGGTGTGATTGTACAAACCTTATTTTCTCAGGATACCAGGCTACACAGTTCCAAAAGATGCTTAATGAAGCCTTTCAAATGAAAATGCTGCTAGTAGCAACAGTACCTGTTAGATTTCTAACTGTCCAACGACTGGGTTCAAGGCATACAACAAGGCAACAAAGGTACATGTAGTATTAGTTTGAAAAATACATACTACTTTTGGGCACACTAAATATGCACAAATGTATTTTTCATCCCTCCCTTCAATGTTTTATTCAAGAAGGTGGTAGTGTTTGTAACAGTATCTTTCCTGTTATTGATGCTTTAAGGAACTAATGCCTGTTTTACCAGACATAAAGAAAAGCCAAATTATAGGATAATCTGTACTGTTTATTTTATTGCTTCAAATAAAGATTTGAAAGATGATGAAACTGTGCAATTAATCAAAAAAAGAATAAATTGTACTGATGCTGTGGGATACTGCATTACCAGTGGGTAGAGAGTCAAGAGTACATGAACTAAGGAACCCAGCATTACTCCTGCATGTAAAAATGTTTTTAAGTACCTAAAAATGTGCAACTCTTGATCTGGCCCATTCTGCACTGTTTAGCCTTGTATGAAACATTGTGCATTAAGTTTTGACCTCCAGAAGAATTTCTGCTGGAGGTTGTGGAGGAAGGCCTATAATAACTGGTCAAAGCAGTGGGGCAGAGTCCTAACGATGCCTGCAAATTCTCCAGGTTACCTGCACTCCTACTGTATTTCCACAGACATGGGTGAAGTGCAAAGGGAGAGCTGGCCTGGTTGGCAGCAAAGCAGGATACATGGCTGGGATGTTCAGCAGCAATCAGAGGATTTAATGGAGTAGAGGATTAATTAATTCTGATCCATACAGACACATTGGCTTCTTGCACAGTAAGAATCTTAATGAGGCAATCACATTTTTTCCTTTGACAGTGACCATTGCTCCAGCTGTGCTGTAACTCTTTCCTCTCTTTCTTTCCAAATCCCTCTTTAAAAAAAAAAAAACCCCACAAAAATTTGCATACCTCATTAGGAAACTTTCCTTCTTTTCTTTCCATCTTTCCTGTTTGCATCTACATATTTGCATTTCTGCTTCTGATGTCCTATAATCCCTCAACCTTAATTTTCAGACCCCGGTTATGGAATGAGATCATGACTCTTTCCTCAGCTCCTTTGTTCCTCTAAATCCAGGGTTTCTAACCTTTCTTTTTGCTCCCTCCAACCCTCAGCCCCTGCTGACTCAGTTAAATATACATGTGCTCTTTTCCCCTTTGTTCTTTCTTTTCCCTTCACCCCTCTGTGGCTGCTCTTCTTATGTCACCTTTGATCTGTTTGCTGGCAACACTAACATTTTTAAATCTTTAGTAATTTGTCATATTTGTACATTGGTGCAAAATCAAGTATATCCTGTAAAAGGAAGCATGGATTGTCCCATTCACTGCAGGAACAAACTCCTTGTTACCTGGGTGGGAAGGCTACATATACAGTTGAAAATCTTTGGTGGGGAAGTGCAGAGGCAATGGTCCAGCCTTCTGTGTGCTGTCAATCTGATCTCAATAAGCAAGGCACCTCCTAGATTTGGCTGTACAGTTAGACCCAGTTTTGCTAAGACAAGCTACTGCAGCAAAGGGGAAAATGGAAGGCCAATCCTTTACACCTCTTCACATTCTTTTTTTTTTTTTTTTTTTTGTGGGTGCTGACCAGAATGATGAGGGATGTGATACTTAGTGATGGAACTTGTTACACATAACCCTGGAATTCACTGGGGCCCTTCTGTTTATCAGCAGGGGCACTGACAGGTCCCTTACGTTTTATAACCTCTCACCCTCTTGGATTATTATCAGAGGCTTAAGCCAGTGCTTAGGGTATCCTGTAACTCTTGTGTTGCTACTATTAAGTTGTTTTTTATTGTACTTACATCTGTCCAGACCTTTTTTTTTTCCTTTTGTCTCTTTATGTTGCATTTGTGAAGATGGCATGAACTGTCATTAACTATGGCTAATGTTTTATGCTAGCCACTACGCTGACTCAGGGTAAGAAGAGTGGCCACCTTAAAGACTGAGTTCCCATGAACTTCAACCACCCCTAGCAGTAAGCTTTTCTCCTGCCCCACACTTAATTCTCATCACTTCAATAATCTCTGGAGATTCAGGACTTTCTCACCAGTAATGTTAGCTATTTCCAATAGTAACAATAGTAGAGAGGGTTTTTTTTGCCAAGGACCTACAGAAACTTCTGGCATGAGTGCTTAACAGTGCAGCTGACAGCTGCCTTCTGGACGTGACTCCTCCATACAGCCATTCTGGTCTGCAGAACTTGCTGCTAGAGTAGGTCTCTGCCCTTTTCTGCTCTTTGCTTGTCAGATGCCTTTCAGCCCTGTCTTTTAAGGAATGAAGAATAAAACCTTCAAATCCCTCCATATCACATTCCCCACAGTGGCACTGAACCTTATTTGTGATCTTTTCATGCAAAAGATTGACTGGACTTTATTATTTTATTTCAGGTCACCGGTCTCTTCAGAAGATCAAGGTAAGATCTGTTTTATATATACTAAAATATATATACCACAAAAGAAATAAATATTTATTTTATTCTGGTATTCAGTTTGTATGCAGTTACACAATCGGCAAAGTTTCTGGACAATACAATAAGTATTGTTCAAGAAAGTTTCAGATGGAGAATAGTAAGGACTGTTGCAAGTGGAGATGTGAGGAAGTCTGAGCCTGGAAGAGTGTCGCTGAAGTGTGTTCACTCGGAGTGTGCAGTGACTAGTTAGGTATCAACCTACATTGTCCCTGGCTCCAGCCAAGGCCAGTGTATTGGCTGTCAAACATATTTTCATGAATAAATTATCTTCCATCTCCTTGACATATAATTTCTTAGTGAAGAAAGTTGTAAAGAAAGCCATAAAAAGGGACAAATATGTCAGAACAAAGATATATCTAGCCCATCTAGTTCACTTCTGGTGTTCAAAAGCAGTGGATCCCCCTGACAAATAAGTGCATGAGAATGGCAGAAATGTCCAGTTCTTATTTCCTCGTATACTCTATCAACATTCTGTGCTTTACAGCTCATTGATTTTATGAACTAGAGGTAGTTTTCTAGATAAATATTTCATCTGCTCTTTACCAGGACTATAGGTGTTTGACGTAACATACTGGAAACTTGTGAGAAGTTAACAGTATACCTCATTTCTCCAACCCTGGAGAAGATGATGATTTTTAAATTTCAGAAGAAATTTGAAAATGTTATGGTCTAATATACTGTTTCATGACCTAGCCCCAGGATGCTTGTCAGTGCATAAGCTTTGTAGTGAGCAGACTACTCTTTCTTTTTCATTTCCTTTTCATTTATTCTGTTGCTCAATTTTTTATCCATTAATGGAGCAACAGGCAGTGTAAATGTATTTCCTTGCATATCTTTAAAATTTAGTATTTCCTGCTGTCATAATGCTTTCCTTCTTTCCACTATTTTTACACTGTTCTAGTTTTTCAGAAAATCTTCCTGTTTGCCATCTACCATCTGCTGCCAAGGTCTGGCTTTTCAGATTTAATAAACATCTCTGAATAGCCTCTTCCATCCCCCTCTTTCCTTTCTTCCATAAGAAAACTGCTCTGAAACGCAGCGCAAAAGCCTTATGTTCCCTTGACCAATTAGTGATGTGATAGTGCTAGTTATTGGAAGCTTTATGTTTTATGACTGTGGAGCATCTAACAAGATTTGTCATCCATGCAGATATGTAAGAGCTTCTCTCAAACACAGTGACTTTTCAGAAAGAGAAGTCCACTATGTGGATTTCCTCTCTCCTGCTGTGCTACAGACAGACCATGGTAAATGAGCACAGTACTAGAAGCAAAATGTGACAGAAATGCTGTAGCTCAAGCTCTTTTGAGCCTAGGTGCTTCTCTGTCCACTTTATGCAAGTATGGAAATATCTCAAATTAGTCTTTGATCTGAAATCTCTAAACAAAAAAGAGAAGGTTCAGGAGAGAGAGCTGAAAACTTGTCTCTGAATTGCCTGTCCTCTACAGTGTTTATGGAGACCTCTCCTGGTGTATTCTTCTTGGAGTAGGTTTATTTTCATTAATAGTTCGTATTCAACTGTGTGTCTTTTCAAGGTATTAAATATTCATATGTAGTTTTATAAGGCAATGATGCTTTGGGGTGCACAATGAGGCAAGATCCAACGGTAGAATAACATACCCTCACTGGTATCACTTTGTCCTGTGTTTCAGCTGCTCTTCCCTATTATCAGGCATCCTTCTAGAGCTGATTTTCTGATTACATGATGTCCATCACTGAGAAAAGACACTTCCTCTGTTGTGTTGTCTCTTTCCTGAACTTTGTTTTGTCTGCTTTGATCTTCAGTCCTCATTTTTTTCTTCTACTGTTTCTCTGAGTTGGTTTGTGGTTGGTTGGTTTTTTTCTTTCCATCATCCTTGTCTTCCTTTTCAAATGTATCTTTCCCTTTCACCACGAGCTTGCATTCTGCATAGATTCTTGCACTGTGCTTCTCATTTTGGTTTCTGAATCTCCCACTTCTCCTTCAGTGTGGATTGCCTGCTACAAGCATTAGCTGCAAGCAGTAGCTGTAGGGTAGTAACAGAGTTGCTACCAGAATTAGCATCTACTGTGAGTGGCACTTCCATTAATCCCTGACAGGACAATGCATTATGCTGTCTTGAGGAGAGGGTGAGGATAAAGCACCATCTGTCTGGGACTGGGCATCTATTGAACAACTGTAACAACACACAATGCTCCTTGTTGTGGACATGTGCTAAAGGCACCTTTATCAGTTACAAAATTGAACCATTTTAATTGGCACAGAAAGGGAAACAGTATTGCTAGAAAATCCCAAACTTCAAAAGAAAAAAACCCAAACCTCTTAAAGATTTCAGGAGGTTTGTGTCTTTGCTCTTGATACAAGTATTTATGAAATACTTAACTAAAGAGAGAAAATCCATCTCCTTCATTCCTTTTTTTTTTTAACTAAAAAACCCCAAACAAAACATAAAAAGAGCAGACAAACCCTCAAACCCCCAAATTCCTTAACTAACTACAAAATGGTACAAGCTAAGTAAATACCAAGGCATAGTGGTTTAGACAGGGGATTAGAGTGATGGCTCTGGAGAATGACAGGGAAAGGCTCCCTGTTCAGACAGGGGCTCTGGTGCAGTTACATGCCCTGCAGCTTTGGAGGACAATGGTTTTTCTTTGGATTTTGGGGCTGACTGGAAGTCAAGAATGAGCAACTATGAGGTCCACATGAGGAGAAGGGTACAGGCAGGTCCCTTGTTAGTGAATGGTATCACCTACTTTGTTTTCACCCTATAAAAGTCCAGGTCTTAGGAGATCTGAAGCTGTTGGAGGTGACTGAGAGAAACCATATTCATTGTTTCTAGATCAGGTAAGGTACTGTGATGGGAATGCAGACTTCTAACTCACTGCCTGGCCAGTACACAGTCATTGCCTGATTATTGTTAGGTGAATGATTGAGGTTTACCAAACCCTTCCTTCATCCAGCACTTTTTAGTACTGCAGTGTACATTGTATGTGCACTAGACTGTGCTGTGTCCACTCCTATTCACAGCCAGCCTGAAGAAATCTGTCTACAGTTTTTCTAATGCTAATGCATTGAGTAATCTTATATTTTACATTACTTTTGGTATAGCTTCATTCATTTGGGTTATCTTTACTGTTCTTTGGTTACCCTGTCTAACTGAGTTGATCTTCATCTTCACCTGAGCAACTGAAGGGAATGCTCTTTAAAAGAGTACAATTAGTTCCATTTCTGTTTCAGTCTTCTGAAAAAGAAAAAAAAACCCAAACAGCAAACTGTTAATTTAAGTAGTGCTATTTAACAGGGTGTGTTCAGGTTATTTACCTAATAGCAACTTGGAGCTGATGAAGCTCAATACTTGTTTGCTTAACTTCAAACAGAGGAACCTTGCCTTTGATGAAACTACTCCAAATTTTAAGTGGCTATACTAATGCACTTCAAGTAGCAGTCAGCCTCAGTGCTTAATCCTTATGCAGCTGAGCTGCATTCTGATCTGGAGACAGCAGGTTCCAAATATTTGTCTCTGTTCTCTTGCTCTTCCTGTTTCTCTATAAAGCCATGAAACTGGGCTTTTTGCCTTGTTTGCTTCTAGTAGACATTTTTTACTGCATCAGCATAATTTCTAGCAAGCTCTGCTGTGATTAAACTTGGGGAGGGGGGGAGGGATTTGCTGCAATAGGTTCCAAATTCATGAGGGAAGAGGGGACAACTGAGAAATGAAGACAAGACAAATATGTTCAAAGGAGAAATATTGGATAAAGTTGGTTATTTCAACGTTGTAATATTATACAAAGGATGAAGACGAGAAACGATTTCTCTGCTTGGAAGGATGAACAACACCACTCAAAACTCTTTCAGATTCTGGCAGATAGTGGTTCCATGATTGTATTTAGAGTTATGCTGTCTGGATATCCTACCCTTAGGAGTGATTTATGTAGAGCCAGGACTGCATTAGAAGTGAAGGTGGTTTGTAATGGTGACCTTCAAATTAGCCCCTACTAAAAGAGTTTTTCACAGGCACAGCTTGGTCACACTGGAAGCTTGGGGTGAGAGGTGTAATTCTATCTCTAGCTGTCCCTTTGGATAGAGAATGCTGCTGTATGATTTATAAGGAAGTGATCAAGTGTGAAAGGCAGTTGCAGATCCATCCCATACAGCAAAATGCTTTGCTGTGCAGTATCTGCTTCTGCTTTGGAGGCAGAATGTCCTCTGCATTGTGATGTTTCCTCCAATGCTGTCTGCTCCATTAAAGAGAATAGTTCTGAACCCATGTGACGAGGAAGATGGCTGTAGGAAAAAAGAACAGAGATCACTTCCTGGGACCTCCAATACATGGGATTTCCTATTATCCCTGGTGGTCTGTGGGAACATGGACTTCTTTCTCTCAACCTCCTTTCTTCTTTCTGGCGCCACAGCCCACTAGTCTTGCTAGTCATAGTCTGCAAAGGGACACTCTCCTCAAGAGTTTTTTAAGCATCCTGTCAACCTGAATAAAAGGACAAGCAGGGTACTACAGATGAACCCAATCATAACCAAAAAACAAGCAACAAAAAGCCCCCCAAACAAACCCCAACAACAAAAAAGGCACTTCTGTTTTGTACAACAGATTCCTTCAAAAGAGAGAGTGATGGTTTCACATAGTTCCAGCTGAGCAGCTATATTCTTCGGGGTGGTGTTGCAGCTGTTTACCTAGCAACAAATTGAGATGTCTTGGAATGCTTTCTCTGAACAAATCAAAGACAGTACAGTGGGGGGGCTCCTGACTGCAGGTATTTATTTTGATTAATTAGCCACTTTGGAAAGAAAGCCCTCCTGGATAGTGTTTTGAAAGTATGTCTGTGGCCAACTGAGCCAACAGTTGCCTGGGGATCTGCTCTGGATTTGTTCATTTAATTCTGAGCTCAGCAGAGACTGATACTGATGCAGATCCATGGTACCATGCTGTCAAATAACTTCCCTATGGCTGAGGGAGGTCCTCTCTGCCCAAAACCTTTAAAAGGTGCCTACACCCCACCTCTCATCATATTTAAGGATACTGAAGGGCCAGTAGGCAGCTGGGAGGAAGAGGTCTGGCAGATGTGAGCATCTTGAATGAGTAATAGAAGAAAACTGGGAAACTTTGCTTTCCAGATGGCCACTGCCCTTTCCCCTCAGGATGAAGTGGGAGTAAGTAATGTTGCCTGAATCAGGGCACCTATTTTCAAGCAGAAGCCTTAGGTAACCCTGCAACTGACTTTGATCCTGTTTTTATGTTTCTGATAGAGGCTGCTCATGGTTAGATAAGAGTGGCAACTTGTTAAAGTAAAAGAAGAAAGCAATTTGCTCCACTCACCAATGACTCTGGCCAGCAAACAAATGCTTGAACTGACTTTTAGATTATCTAGTTGTACTGTAAAGCCCTAACTTATTGATGAAGAGTTACTTAGATATTGTCAAAGTACTGCAGGCAGTCTTACACTGGCAAAAACCTGAAAAGAGAGTGTTAGGAGTGCCTGTGATAATAATGGTGCACCAAGTCAGGGCATGGGGAGGGACAGTGTGGCCCACAATGTTCCTTTTTCTGCTATCCTTTTTATTTCAAATAAAAAAATATATCATTGCTTAATTATTTTACCTACAGTTCTCTTCCTGCCAAAGTAATGCCACTCTATTGATAAAGTGGTGATATTAGTCAGATGAAGTCTTCCCTGCCTCATGTTCTCACTCGATCAGAGATATATCCTCCCATCACATCACTCCTGAAAATTGTTCCTGTCTTGGCTATAAAATAAAAATGGTGGAGCGGTAAAGGAAAGAAAAACAACTAACAATATCTCCCAGATGGTACTTAGTTTATCTCAACTGTTCTTTGGGGTTTTGGATCATTGACAAAGGAAGTCCTTTTTCTTTATGATCATCCCTTCCTTTTGTAAATCTGAATCAAAATGTCTTGCAGGAAAATTTAGCATTAGAATCTGAATACTTCCACTCCTAACTATCTACTACTCTCTCAGCTCAGTACCAGTGCCACATAAACCATTGGGGTGGACTCTAATTGCCATCAAAGTACCTTTAAACTAGTCTGACAGTGCAAATGGGGCCTTAATGGCAACTTGAGCGTAATTTGCATCTGCTTGAAAGCTTCTTTATCCTTCCAGAGATGTATGAAGGGACTTCTGTGTAAGTAAGAATTTAACCTTTCTTTCCCTCCACCAAGCCTGCCTGGTTATTTTACTTTTCTTTTTTTTCCCTCTCTAAGCAGTGGTTTGATGCTGTGTGTTGTTTGAATCTGAAATTCTTGAAGGGAGGAAGTTTGTAATGCATATTTATAACTACCTGAGTAATGAGTCGTTTCCATGTTAAAATTTTTGTCTTATTCCCAAGTTAGGCAAACAGATACAGTAAAAACTGTTGGTTCTCTTTTCTGAACCTGCACAGGATGCTTTTGTAACTAAAGGACAACCTGTAAATGTTTATCTCTGTGCAATCCTAGAAATGGATGTTATTGAGATATGACTTATTCCGAGCCCTAGGGCTTCAGAAGTGTATCTCAAACCACAGGAGAATGTGTGCTACATGCCCACATTTTCCTGTACAGATGGACTAACCCAAGATGCTGTGTGAAGGCCTTCAGAGCACTCCCCTTGCTGAACAGTCATCAGAAGTCTGTGTCTGTCTGCTGCTCAGCTGATGTGCTTTTTAGCTTCTAGTTGCAGCAGGTTGCCACACTTCTCTTTTGCTGTCATAGGGGCACCCACCAAATGGACAGCAAGAGCTAACCACAATGGGGATTTATTGCAAACAAGCACTCCTCTTTACAAATCAGCATAAAAAAAAGAAGATGGAGCTTGACATCTGACAGAAATACCAAAGAGTCCTACTCTCAAACAGCACTATTAAGCTTTATGATCAGGCAGATTGCCCACCAGTACATGAGCTGTATATACAAGGTATTCTTATGAAAATTGACATTTCTGTTCCTGAACACAGCTTTTGCTGTGCACAGCTGTAAGGAATAATCCAGTTATGATAGGGCCAAATGTTTGTGTCCTTATCTTGGCATAAGTTGTGCACTGTTACAATAAGAAACTCCAGAGAGTAAGCATCCCTTACAGGGGCTTGGTGCAGCCTTTTTTGGCCCAACCACTTAACCTGTACATTCAGTGGCTTTTGCCCCATTCTGTCATGAGGAAGATTTAGTTGTGTAAGACAACTCTTTGATGTAAAGTCCTTCTCTTTCAGTGAACATAGAAGTGATTTTCTTGTGCAACAGTTCAAGCAAGTCTGCATAGCTGACATTTTTCTTTTGCTGCTTTTATTTTTGCTAGCCTTTTCCCTTTCTTATACCCACACAGATATTTAACCATTTATATCTGGGGGGTTTGCCAGCATCTAGGAGACCCTCAACCCACAAGGCTTAGCCTCTGATTGCTTTTTTTCATGGTCTTCATTGGTTGCTTCCAGTATGGACAGGTGTATAAAATACATGAAGAAACATTTAATTTGCTCCTTCTGCTTAACTTAACTTCAAAGAGAAATGTTTAAGCATCATCAGCTTTGGTGAGACTTGAGATTGTCTGTAGATCAAAGGCCTGCAAGCTCCCAGTCATTCCAACAAAGTGTTATTAATTTTGTAATTTGATTTCTCAGTTATGTAGACAGTTTGGCATATTATTTTAAAGGGGTTTTTTTGGTTACTTTTTAAGCAGATTAAATATTAGGAAGAGGTAAAGGGTTTGTAAAAGCTCAAATGCAGAGATTTGAAACCTTTCTTCACCGTGGATCCTTAAAACTTTTCCATGGGGCTGGCAGACCCTTCAGAAATGTCAAGTGTGTGTGCTGCTCTATGTCTTAGATGCTTGTTTTTCATATTCATCTTGGAAGGGAAGTAGCCCTCAAAACCAATTCCATGTGGTGCCCTCCACCCCTTTCATCTGCAGGCCAAGGTTGAAGATCATGGCTAGAGTAGAAAAAACTCAGCTTTGTACATTTCTGAGTGAGTTATGTCACTGTCAGTTTTTCACATAGATCTTTACTGGATAGTACAAAGCTATTGCAAACGAATTGTTTGCAGAGAAAATGTATGTCTGGATGATAATCTATAGGGACTTCACACTCACTTGAGAGCATAGCTTTTTGAGTGATTGAAATGGAAGTAATTATTGATTTCTATAAAACTAACAGGAAACTAAGAACAAGGACTTGTTTTCTTATTTCTGTAATGCTGATCTTTAACAGCTCAGAAGATTCCAGCTGTGTAAAAGCACTCTTCTAGTCAGAGTCAGCTTTAAACTTTTCAACGTGTAGAACAGTAATTAGTTTAAATTTCTGACTATGAATTTCACAAACTCTACAACAAGAGTAAAGAGCTGGAAATGTTCTGGAAGCTAATGATAGGCCAAGGTAAATTTAATAACTCTCAAGAAATTGGATAATGTCACCTTCTGGTGCAGTTTCTTCTTCATTATCGGCTTAGCAAGGTTTGAGTGAAACTGTATTTTATGAGGTGTTTCTTAAGGATTCCTCTGAGGTAATCTAGCAGGAGATGGTCATGGACACCAAGACTTAAATTCTGGGGTCCTCACACCAAAGCCCTAATGTTTAGTATTTTTTATTAGATGCCTCTAACCAGTAAGGCCCATCCAGCACAGAAATGTGGCTGGCATATCAATCTGAAGTTCTGAACTGGCCTGTTAGCTGCTCTGTCTTAGGAAGGGCTGGACACTTGCAAACATTGCCTGAGAAACGAAGTTTCTACAAGGTCCTGATCACTTCACATCATCAGCTGTGTTATTGTGCCTTTTGAAAGAGCTAAAGATTTTATGAGCCCTATTTCTGGTGGAGTTATGGTAGCTGATTTTTGCCATAATTTCCAAATGTGCTTGAAAGTTTTCATACACTGATTAGATGCATTGATAGCCTGCTATTTTTTAACCTATGGGAAGATATATTATTGAAAATTATACTTTGATCTCACATTGCATTTCATTCACAGATCTCAGATTGGCTGCCTTTTTATCATGGATATATCAACTCCTTTGTGTGGTACTTTAGAACATAGCTTTAAACAATTCTGCTCGCTCCAGTGACAGCTCTTAGACTCTCACTAAAGAGCTAAGCATAGATTTTTCAGCATTCACTGTGGCTTAGTTTACATAGCAATAGTAGGTACAGGTATGGTGTGAAAATGGTCAGATCAGGTGTACAATTTGACCAGTAAAACCTGGAAGATATTAATGGTCTATTAATAATTTTTACTCATGTAAAAGTGATTTCTCCTGTACCACTGACAATGGCAGACTGCAAAACTGTACTGTTCTTTGAGATTCTTTCCTCTGAAAGGCAACTTCAATCACTGACTCACGATTACTTAACTAACTTGCTAAATACCATCCTTGTCAACCTACTTTAAACAAAGACGCTTGTGATCCTGGGATGTCCCCTACAAGTTTTTATAGTTGTTTTTTTTTCTCCATGTTCTTTCTGAAAGTGTTTTAGCAGTAAAATTCTGGTATGATAGTAGCCAGGTGCTGATCCCTGTATGTGTCCTTGGTGTTAAGCTAATCAGCAGCTTTAAGATCAGGAGGGAATTTTCCGGCAGGGCCGACAAGAAAAGGTAGTTGTTGGTTAAGGTTTTCCTCACTCATGACACTTCTGAGAGTTTTCATTGCTTCTGAAGTGAAGGAGATGGTGCTGATGACTTCTGTCCCTCTCCTGATGTTTTCTTTTGAAATGTGGCAGCTGTGGGTCTGCCTTTGTCTTCGTCTTTGTCGTCGTGGCTANTCTTACGTTTATGAGATGTTCTCATGCTGCACTTGTATGTTATGCAAAAAAAGCCAAAATTTCTGAGACCATGAGCATTTCCTGGTCCCAGGAGTATCATACCTTGGAAGCCCTTTAAAGGAGGACCCCCCCATTTTGTTCTTGTTTGGTAGTCCTTCTCACAGGTCATCAGATATGTCTCCTGACATAGTGCCATTCTGAAGGATCCCTTCTCTGTTTCAGTTTGGCTCTTAATTTAGGTACTGCCAGTTGGAGGTCATTTTCCCTACAACTTCTACGGCCTGTGAATGGAGATGTGCAACAGGAACTGTTGCAGGGATGCCAGCTTGCTTTCTGTGGAGGGTTCTTTTCTTTTCTGACCATGCAGGCAGCCCTGTGAGACTTCCTAGGCACCTTGCAGCTTTGGAAATTACTGGGTATGAATATGTTACTCCTTCATTATCTGATTCCCAGTGTTTAATGACTGATTTTGCAGTGCTATTTCAGTGCTGCTGACTCCACACGCAGAGCCAGAGAACAGTTGTGATTTAGTAGGTTAATTTTTATGTCTGGGAAACAAAAACATTTATTGTCACTTATTGTAATGTTAATGTGTATTTTTGGAATGTGAAATACAAATAGCTGTTTCCAATAGAAACAGTGGGTACTACCACAGAAGTAACATGTGACACATGCCACAGGAAAGGTATTGGTTTTGGCATGTGTGGATGGATGAGCTAGCAGCTGTTTTTTCTGTGTCTCAAGCTGCACTAGCTTGCAGCATTACCAGAATTCAATTAGCAGCTTTTTAAACAGGGCTTTTTTTGTTGTTAGTGCATTATCCACTAGTAGCTGTTCAATATTTAAATCAAGTATGTAAGGGATTTTTGTCTGTTTGGGGATTTTTGGGGGGTTTTGTCTGTGTTTGGTTTTTTTTAATGAATTTCTTGTAAGCTGGCTCACAGGAGTGGTTATAACCTCTTCTCAAAATTTACCCAGTGGAAACTAAACTTTGCTAGTCTCTAGCAGCTGTTACATACCTAGTCTGCGTTTCTGGCTCTCCATATCCTAGCAGGTAATTGTTTCTGTCAAGATCCATCATCCTGGGCAGAGACTGACACATTTGCTGGAAGTTTGAGCAAGGATGGAGCAGAGGCTGTCTGCAGGGGTGTACTGGTAGAGAGAGTTGAGCTTCTCTGAGAAGGCAGCCTGAGGAGTCTACCCCCATGGCAGACTGAGTGCTTACTCATTAGATGGACAGAGCACTTCAGTCTCCAGTCATGTCAAGCTGTCACCTTTCATCAGCAATAAATCTGCTTGCTAAATAAATGAAAAAGGTAATAAAACATTTTTTATTACTCATGATAAATGCTTGTCTTAGGAGAAGCTGAGAAAAATTATGACTTGATTTAAATATTTATTAAATCAAGCAATTTTTGAGGCATCTTTAAGACCTGAAGGTATTTTATGACATGATAAAACAATTGCATAATTCATGTAATATATTACACCAGTTGTTCAGTGTTGCTCAGAAGAAATAAAACCATTCTAGTTCAATAGTTTTTAATTTTAAGCTAGTCTGGCATTGCATGTTAACAGCATTTTTATCTAATTTCTCAGTCTGCTCTCTCTTGTCAATGCCATCTGCTTGCTTGTTTTACCACCTCTTTAACAACCAGGTGATTTTTGCCATCCTCACCCTCCTCTTCAATATGCCCAAGAGTCCCATTTGAGTTTATGGGGTTAGTGTGCTAAGCAACATTAATATATTTATGTAAATGTGTTCCCTATTCTAAAGAACCTTTCTCCTTTTCTAGTTCAATATCTTCTAAGTCTTCCAGCATCCTGGCTTACAGCACTGAATTATTTTACTGTAGTCTGCTCTGTTTGTTATGCCAGCTGCTTTTGTTGATCTGTAATGTATTCATTTATTCAGTAGGTTCTACTCTAGCAAAGCACTTAATTTTAAATGTGCAGGTAGACTTGGTGAAAAAAATGCAATTAGCTGAAAGCTAAGCACCTGTCTAAATGCTTTGCTGGATTGGAGGCTTAGGAAAAAGAGGAAAAGGTTGGTCTAATTATGTTGAGTGTGTTTTAGAGCTGTTTTATCCTAATATCCTTATCACAAGACCAACATCTGGTTACGGATACTCAACAAAGAAGATTTCTCATGGCTTGCCAGGCTTCTCTTTTCACTTCATCATTTTATAGATCTCTCTCCTGGCTTTTCTGAACTATGATCTTAAGCATAGTTTGCATAAGAAAATGTATTTCTCTTAGGAAGGAACTTCAGGGAAGCCATGTCTTAAAGTAGTGGATATAGAAGGCAATGAAAAACTGGTGTCACCAGTTCATTTGATTTTTGTGTGTAAGAAGAGCAAAATATTTATAGGGGTCCAGACTGTAGTAGCCCACAGAATAAATGTAGCAGTGGGACTAAATTGGTGAAAAAGGAGGAAAAGGATAAAATTAATGACACAAAAATTCAAATCTGCTCTGCTATTAATTTGGACTGAGTCACTCTTAGAATTATTGGGAGAAAAAAAAGAAAATCACTGAAAAAAGTAAATCACTGAAAATGAAACCTGAGGAAAGGATGTATATATAATTTTCCAGTTCTAGCTCTTACTTGCTGATGTTTGTCTTTTTCCATTCCTCAGATCTGTGTGTTCTTGCTCCCATGGGTGCCAAGGAGATTTGCAGGACTTAGTTTAACTTATGGTCACTGTAAAACTGCCCTAAATCCACTGTTAAAAGAATTGTTACTACTGCTTTCCTAGGTCAGAACTTAGCTGGACTGGGTTTTACCTTTTGCTGCTGTGTGCCTAGGGCATGAGGTACAGCTGAGACCAGGAGCCACACACAACCCCAGGTGTTTCCAAAGAAAGGGACATTTGTTGAGTCATCTTTGCACTCCCTTCCTCTTCTGCAGTGTTTGGTTTGGATGTGTTGTCATTTCTGAAGTTGTAACAAGTTCCTCCTGGGATTCACACTGTTCAGTTTCCTGTGTGTTATTTTTCAGAGGCAAAGCTATACCATAGGCTTCCCCCCCTTTTTCCTCCCTATGTGAGCTTTTGACATCTTTATCAAGGATGGCACTTGAGCAAATGCTTAGCTTGATTGCACTGCCTAGGCTTAAAGATAGAAATGGGCTTAGGCACTCTTGAAGAAGTACGAACTGAGGCAGATGTTTAATGTTTCCTTAGATGCAAACCAAGTAAGTACTTTCTCAGAAAGATTATTCATAATTGTTTTTACTCTACATATAATGATAGATAAAAGGAGGAAATAGTTGCATAGCAGTAGGTTTGTAACAACTTCTCATGTCTGTGGTTACTTGCCACCATGCTGTTCTTAGCTGAGCGCAGCCTATGTATGAAGCAATACAGAGTCCTAGGCTTTTACCTTCTTTCTTCTTGTTGATGGGTGCAAGACAGACAGTAGCAGGTAGTGAGCAGCCCCTGGCTCCATGCTCAGCTCTGCTCCTGTCTTGGTCTGAGCCTTTGTTCACTTTGCCTCTCTTTGTCTGTCTTTCCTTCACTATCTGTTTAAATTACAATGGCTATAAAAGTGAGGCCTTGCTCCTGCTCTGTGCTTGGTCCTGCCTACCAAACCCAGGGGACTTGCTACCCACTGGCATGTCAAAATGCTTTTGTAATAGAAATAATAGAAATAATTATTAAGAAATTTCTATTTTGCCATCTGCAGCTTGAGACACTCAATATATCTGAGACTGACTGACCACTCCACCATCAGTATAAATAAAGTCTGAGAGGTCTGAGGATACTTTCAGGTTCTCTGTGTTTGATGTCTTCAGTGATGACTCATGTGCCAGAGACTTGAGCCTACCTGGTGGACACTGTTGAAAGGTCCCTGAAGTGTCTCAAGGCAAAAATTCAGATAGAAGCATGTAGTACCAGGGAAGCATTGGAAAAACATTGGCTTGATGTTCCCAGAGCTTTTGTGCAACATGGGCAGTCTTCCATCTGCCTGTCAGTGCAGGGTTCGCCTTGGTTTTGATGTGTATGTGAATGTAAGCGGATTGAGGAATAGTTCTTAACTTGCACATACTGTGAGATATGTTCTCAGCTGTCAGGCTATGTGCATAATGCCTTCTGCCTAAAGTCAGTTTTCTGTTTGTCTTTTGCAGCACTTTTACAGGCAGTCATAGCTGGTGATCTGCTAAAGGTAAGTACAGAGCACAGAGTGTCCACTTTTTCACAGCTCTTTGCAGGTCTGATATACTGCAAACTTTATCACACCTCTGCTCAAAACACAAAGTAGACTGCTGTAAGAACTGCTAGCAAGTCCCATTTTACAGCCTTTCCAGTAAAGCCTGAATATCAGGGGAATACAACACTCAGGTGAGATGTGAAATTCAAGTGAATAGGATCAGGTGTTAGCAGCTTCCAGCCCAGGATTCACAGCACACTGCATAGAGCAATGTGGCAGTTACTAACAGGGAAATCACTAGCAACTGTTACAGTGAACAGCAGAGTAGTTTTAACACAGCCTCACATGGTAAATGATATTTTATGGCAGTGTGGTTGGTGGCCAAACCCCTAGATTTGCTAAAATCTTCTTAACTTCTACCTAGGCAACTTCTACCTAGGCAACCTTGTTTTTTTTTAGAACAAACCTCAGCTTGTTATATCATCTCATGGATGTCTCAAAACATGGAGTGTCTTTGATATTGTTAGTTATTGGGAGGTAAAGGCACCCAAGCAAGAGTGGTTTATGCCCAAAGCTGAACTTCCATGTCTGACAGTTATTCAGGCTGTATTTTTCAGTAGCCAAGTCAGGATTTGAAAACATGCCCTCGAATTTGGATGAGGACTGTGATTAATGATTGCAATTTTATCTGTGAGAAGCCAACTTGGAGCCATTTATAAAAGTGACAGTGTCGTTAGGCCAACTCTTTGCCTGCAGGTGCCCCTTCTGTAACTCCACCCCTGTGCTTGTCACTGCAGTGTCAAGGGAGCAGTCTTTCAACCAGCAGTCATAAAAATACTGTCTCCTTTCCAATTCTTGAAAACCCTTTGCCTGACTTTGCTTTGACAGGGAAACTTTTTGGCCTGCTTCATATATACTGTATCATAAATGATGCCTCACTGTCATGATCCTCTCCCCCTTTTCTGCAGTGATCTACATTACAGTCCCTCCCACCCCCCCTGAGTTTGCAGCATTCCTGAGACCTGGCCAGTTGCTGTTTCCTGCCTGTTCTTACCCTGTGCAGTGCTTCCCCCTCCACCAACTCTGAGTAGGGGGCAGAGAATGAGAAGGGAGATCTGGGGCAGCTGAACCTCACCTCCTCATGGAGTTTTGAATTGGAGTTTTCTAGTTTAGTCAGAAAGTGTTTGTCTCCCATGCTAAGGGAACATTGGATTTTCAGTAGAGAAGGCAGAACTTTCTATCAAGTATATATATATATTTTAAAATGTCTCGACAACTTCACCAGAAGTGGTTTGCAAGCATTGCTACCAAGCAATAGTTCATCACCAGTAGAGTAGCAATGTCTCATTGTTTAGGAACTACAAACTACTTTTCTTAACTCATATAACTGTCAATACTTCTAGTCTCAGCTATTTTTGAGGCCTAAAACCTGGCATTAAAGTAATATTTTATATCATTTTATCCCATTTTGGTACTAACTTCCTATGAAAATTAGTAAATAGTTTGCCTGCATACTTGTTTTTCTGCTCCTCCCATTTTATCCTTCTGTGTGTTTGTTTTGTTTATTTATATTTTTTTTCCAGTTCATAGAATGCTGTAAAAAAGGAGCCAATTTGTTAATCCAAGGACCTGATCACTGCTCCTTGTTGCACCATGCTGCCAAGACTGGGCATGGTGACATTGTGAAATACATCCTGGAGCATGGTGAGTCACAGTGGGAAAGCCACAGAAAGCTGTACCAAGTGCAGCCAAGTACCAGGCAGGTACACCATGCAGCTGGAATTGCCCTCACTCATCTGTGGTCACCCTCAGCAAAATCTCCACCTGGTGCAGCATGTGTGAGCAGGAGGCTAGGAGTGTGGCAGCAATGAGAGTGAAGGCTCTGGGTAAGGCAAAGTTTGGAAACAAAGATAAATGTGGCTTTTGAGGAGGATGGGTGTTTTGACAGTTGCATCAGTTAGAGGGCTGTAAAGAAGCAGTATGTGATGCTCTTATTAGGACCTCTGGTATAGAAATTCTCTGAACTAATTTTTCAGTTAGAGCATGTGTTGTAGAAAACACACAATCTTCAGTAAAACATTTACAGTAACGGAGAGCCCGTCCAACCATTGGTATTATTTCGGCATCCCTGTCATTCCAAATGCATCCCAAGGCCTTCCTATAGACATATCAAATGGCACAAAGTGTGTATGAACAACTGAACTGTGTGTCCCAAATATCTGATCGAAGGGAACCTGCTTGCTCTTTTATGTATAGACAGCTACACATGGGTAGCCAGGTGCAGTTGGCCTTGAATCCTAACAATGGCTAGTTTTCTCACAAGTTGTAACAAGCCTTACCAGTGCTACCTCAACCTCCTATTTAACTTGAGTATCTCATTAGTCATAGTGCATACATGTGCCTCTAAATTCTGCAGATAGTTGTAATTTCACTTACATTTCTTACTGCCTCTGGTCTCTTCTCACAGTGTCCACGACCTGTACCAATTCACTCTCATGGCTGCCTCTCCAGGATTTTTCTTAGGTGCATATAACTTAACCTACAGCCTGACCTAGTTACTATTCCTTTGGTAAAGGTTTAAAATGAGATCCTTTAAGCTGGTAAGGATGTGAGCAGGGAACCCATTGGAATTTTTGAAGTGAATAGAGAAATGTGAGGGATTATGGACTGTTAGACAAAGACAAACCAGAAGGTTGAGCAAATGTCAGCTCTACTCCCTTTATCCCCAAGGATGGCAGGAAGCATTTTCAGCTTTCCAGACATATGTCCTGTGGGCTTTTCAAAATGCATCGCTTGTTTAACGTTCCCTGGGGATCAGAGCGTGCATGGGACAATGCTCTAATAGGGGCCTCCTCTCTTCTCCCACCAAGCAATTAATGAAACCAATTTCTACCCTGGGCACTTCTCAGTCCCAAATGAGCTCTCTTACTGAATCATCATCATCATCATAATGTCCTTGTTTTTCTGTTGCCTTCTCTGGCATCTGGCATCTTCTCAACATTAATTAGTTTATAAGACCCAATGCGACACTACTACTATCTGAGGCTTTCCTTGTATCTAGCTTCTCATTTGTGCTGATATCCACCCTTGATAAAAATGAGTCTTACTCCTGTTCTAACAATTACTTCTGCCTAGCCATACTTCCTCTGTAGTTTGTCTGCTTCCCATACATGGCTGGAGATAGTTAATAAGAGTTCCAATGCAAAATACCCTCCAGCATACAGCACAGAACTTACTAGTGATCACAGAGGGAAAATCTTCTGACTATTTTTAGGAAACAACAACAAAACAAGACAAATCCCACCATACTAGGAATTTTGACTACATAGTTTGAAGCTAGTGGGGTGAACCAAATGCAGTGCAGGAGTGGGGAATACTCCCCTGCCCACAGCACTGGAATTATGGACAGAAAATGGTGTAGTGATGCTGTTACTGTCCTCTGTGGACATAGCTTTATGCTTTCTGCAAAGATTCAGGGGATATCAATGCTAGAGGTCACTAGCACCTCGATCAGAATAATTTCAGATGTTCAGGGAGGAAAACAGCCCTTCTTAAACTAGAAAAAGCAAAGATGAGTCACACAAGGAGACTGCTGTGCTGTATTGCCAGATACGTAGCAGTGAACTAGCACAAGGCTGGAATAGCAGCTGAAGCACCAGTGTAGTAGATGTCAGGACAACAGCTGCCTACTGCTACAGGAACAGTTGTGCTGGCTGCTGTTCCTGCAAAACAATTTCTCTCTATTCCCTGTGCAGGAAGGGCAGATACACAGACCTATCTGTTGTTCAAGACTGCCTTCCTAAATTGTGGGTCTTTTGCTTGTAGAGGAGGGTCACCTTTTAAGATCTGTCTGTAGCTGTCCTAAGGAACACTGATTTTGAAACTGAGGGCCAAACTCAGTAGGTACCAAAACGACATCTGTTCAGTGCTGTTGTCAGCAACTGTCTCACACCCTAATGCATACACATTAGAGTAGACTTAACTGTTTACTTGCTTAACACAAACAGAATTAGGGAGGGCTTAAGAAGCTCCATTAGACAAATGACCTCTTAAATCATCTTCTGTGTTTGGAATCAAACATGGCTTGGAGTCTTTATCTGACAGTTTTGAGCTATTCATAATTTATGACCATTATACAAGACATTCCAAGGTTTACCTCCCCCTTGTCCTCTCCTTTTCTCTAGAGCTTCGAAAGACAAACAAGAATTCTGTAATTCATCCAGGGTGTTTTAATTTTAAGCCGAGGAGAGGAAAGAGGTTTACAGTTGCGTTAGGAAATTGTGGTAGGAACTTCTGGTGGAAGAGTCAGTCAGTAAAGAATCCTATACTGAACATTTCTGTGACCTCAAACCTCAACGTCCTTGCTCCATTAGGTAGTGTCTGGTAAGAAAGAAGATGCTTTTGTTACTCTTAGCACTGCAAACTCAACAGTGAAAAGCCATCAGTGAGTTTGACTTTGCACATACCAACCAGACTCAGGAGTTCCAAAGAAGGCTTTTGGTAGGCAAATTTTGCCATGACAGTGATGTACGTAAGGGACAAAATTTGAATAGTTATCAGAAAGCAACAGTGGAGGAGGGAGAGTTTGTGTGACATTTACTGATACATCTACACTTGCAGAATGTTTTAGTGTAGCTGACATTTGTGAGAGGCTGAAGCAGAAAACAGTTTTCCTAGAAGATATAAGGTGTAAAATCTATTTTAATGTGTAAGTTTACCAAATTTTAGGCAAATATGGCTGAGAGACAGTTACTGTGGAAGGCATACTCCCGTAACCTGACTACCCTCTATATGTTACTGTGTAAATGCTGAGCTAGAAGACACTAGCAGTAAAATTCAGGCACTATTAATCTTCACATCAGATTAAAATGAGGAGTATGGAGTTGGGGGAAAGCTTGAAATAGTTCTGAATTTGCAGATGACTATTATTTTACAAATATTGCCTCTTTGAAGGTAAGGAACCAAATACAGTTTTGTCTTGCAGATAGCAATCTCAATCAAGTTATTAAACAAAGAAGGTTTTGACAGATAAACACCCAGAAATTCTGATAATATTTGACATTACTGCTTAAAGCAAATACCAATCTTCCCCAGCTCTTCGAAGGACCAGCAGGGGTTAATAGCTTTGGGTCTCCTGTGGGAGACTATGACCACATCCATTGGAGAGGGCAGGGTGTGCTTCACACCAGAGGCCTTTCAAACTGCATGGTGCTGTATATTTTGGAAATACCTCTGAAATATCTAGTCATTTAGTCTCTCTTTTATGTTGGAGTGAGCTCAGCTAAAGGGCAGCTGCTTTTGAGCGTCTCCTTCTCTTCCCTCCTCCCATCCCCAGTTCAGGCAGCTTTGCCTCCTGAGAAACTGGAGAGGGGCTTTGGTGGAGTGAAAGGGGGCAGAAGGAGAGAAGGAAAAAAGTTAGTAATTCTACACAGACAGTGTATTGGAGATGTTAAGGAAAGAGAGGAGTGATCTCAGCTGGGCTTCCCTTCGGTGCGTCATGCTTTTCAGCTCCTTTCATGCGAACTTCTACACCCACCCCTCTGTTCTCATCCTGCCATTCTTTAGCCCCCCAGTAGTTCTCTCTCTTTCTCTCTTTTTTCTTTTTGCCTCCCTCCACCTCTCCACACATTTCTATCTTTTGTTTTTATTTCTTCCCCTGCTGTTTTCCTTGATAGAAATTTCACTCATGCATTTCCTTTCCGGATTTCTATTGGGGTATTTTGTCCTCTTTCTCTCTGTGCCTTGGTCCCCTTTTCTTTCTCTGCCTCTTGTCCCTCAGTAAAACAGTCGCCTCCCTGCTGGGTCAGGATGACAGTGCTGTTAGCTTTCCCAGTGCCAGCCCTTCCCACATCTGTGCAGCTTTTGTCCCAGGGCAGAGGGGGATTTGGAATGGTCGGTTGGCAGCGCCAGGGAGACTGATGTAAAAATGAGGTCCAAAAAAGAGGGGAAAGGGAATTAAGAGGAGGGCGTGAGATGGTTTAAGAGAAGCATATGTGAAAATAAAGTAGTAAAGGACACAGCTCAGTCTGTGTATGTGTTGGAACATTCCAGCTTCAGAGATGGGCCAAAAAGAATGAAACAAATGAATCCTGGTACCACACTGTGCTGCTAATTGATTAACTCCAATATCTGGCACTTACATATGACTGAGATGGAGTTGGGACACCTCCATTAAATGCTTTATTTGGGACAGTATGCAGGAGAGCACCCTTTGCACACAGGTGGGATGTACCTGGCAGCTCCACAGGTCTGTACTTGCAGGCTGCCAACTCAGTCCTCAGCACTCAGTTCCTCTGTCCTACCCTTGCTCGCTCTTCCTGCTCCAGATCAGTTTTCCTTCACCCTTGGCTTCCTATCTCTCTCCAGACCCGATTTGCCCCAACTTCTCCTTCCTTTCAGGTCATGTTCTTCTAACTTCTCTCCATCCTTCCTCCTAGTATTTTAACATCTTTTTCCATTTACCAGGACAAGCATCTCTATGACCAATGAAGTCAGCCCAGTCACCATATTTTACATTTGTGTCACAATGTTCCTTGAACCTCCTGTGTGTGAAGAGAAATAGTAGTTTGTCAGTGTCTTTTCTAACAAACTGCAGGCCATTTCTGTTTACCTGTCTTGGGGATGTGGCATTGAAGCAAACTATGGGGAATTGCCTCTGTTCTGGGGGAGTTGCCTCTGTTTTTGAGAGAACGTGATTTTCTCCTGGGAGGTGTGAAAGAGTCTTTTTCTTATCTGTTGTTTTTTTTTTGTTGTTGTTTTTTTTTAGTTTCTCAGGCATTATCTTTCTTTCCTCTCAACAAGGGGTCCTGCTTAGCCCCCTGTGTCTTTTTTCATCCTTAATGGGAACTCAGGGCTTGTGAGTAATTCTTTTTGCTAGGGAGGAGTGAACGCATAACTGCCAAGCATGGAGATGAGGACGTGTGGTGGTCGAGCCAGGGCGTTGTGCATTAAAAATTGACAGTGGCTAATGTGTTTGGAGAACTGCTGTGATAGGTATGCAATGCCATGTGCACTGTGGACTAAGCATGCTACTTTTTGACCATACCTTTCTCATGATGGCAAAAGATGAACTGAAGGAGCTACCTGCAGCTCCAGAAGCCAAGGCAGCCAGCTGCCCCCATGATACTGCATGTGTATGTTATAAAAGCAGTGGTGGAGAGACAGGCTGCTCTGATCATTTTTGACACACACTTGGAGTGAAAGGAGTGTAGAGAGGTTGTGTGTAGGGCTTTGTAAGCAGGTAGTGTGAAATTCCTCAGTTTCAGGTGAGATTTGCTTGTAAGCTCTTGAGGACTCTGGAGTTTCAAAGTGTGCTGAAGAGAAATATTCATGCACAGGAAGGAAAATTCCTGTAAAGTTTCACTGTTCCCCTAGCTAACTGCCCCATACCATCTGGCACGGTGCTCTGGAGAGGTGGAGAGAAGAATAAGACAGACTGCAAAGGGAAAAGTTTTTCTCATTTCAAATGCTGTCCAGATCCTGGCCTTTCCAATTCACTGTAATTCAGTGATGGAATTTGCTGCTATAAACATCTGCCTGTAGTGAATATCAAGGACAAAAGAGTATTAGCATAAGTGCATTATTTTTTCCTACTTAACACAAATCTTTTCTATTTTTCTTAATCTTACTTTCCTGATCACTGCTAACCAGTAGAGCACAGGATTTGCATATCAATATAAAGACTGCTGGGAATATTCCACCCTGATCTACATTCTGTAATGCTATTAAATGCAGTAGCACAGGGATGTCACTCAGGATGGAATTTTGGCTAATTTCAACTTCTTAATGACATTTTCCCTCTAGTACTGACAATGGATTTTAGCTTGCAATATATCAGGGATTCCAGTATACCAGCATTTTCAATACACTGTACTAATGTGAACTACTTAATTGAGCACAGTGAAGAGTGAGAAAATAAACTCAATGAATATTCATTCCCAGTATAATTTAGAGACAGCTACTCCCTGGCACTGATACTCTAGCTGCAATCATGCATTCCAAATTTTGCTAGTGCAAGGGCTTGCACCAGAAAATATTGCCTTGAAACTTGGCATATTTGTGCAAATAGAGCTTTCAGTTTACTTATTTTACATATTGGTGCCAGGAGTCTTCTCCTGGTAGTTGTAGTCTTCTAGTCATGTGGACAAATGCTATATGACATAACTGACTGTCTTTTGCAGGTCCATCTGAGTTACTGGACATGACAGACAGTGAAACGTAAGTACAACTCACCTTGCACTTCACTTTGTGTTAGCCTAGCAGACTTCTCTGTATTTCAAGTACAAACTTTCAAATAAAAAAGCTTGTCAAATGGCACAGCTCTTCAAAAACAAGCAGGCAAACAAAAGTCCCCCTAAACCCAAATAACAACCACCTCACACATGGCTTTCAGTCATGAAACAAATGATTCTTGAATTCTATAAAGGACTTCTTCATTGCTTCCCATGTCTCCGTAACCATTCTAGAGGAATATGAGTCCTCCACTGTGTTTCAAGGTTTCTGGCATACATTTATTGAGGGACTAACCTGAAGAGCAGAAGTCAGGAAATTACTTTTCTTGCTCTACACCTGTTCTTCAGTCCCTTCTTGCTCTGCCTTAGCTGTCCCAAGTGACCACAACCTGTGCAGCTGAAGTTTTCTCTCAAGTAGCTAGAACCTCAATCAAGTGTTGTTATAAAAACCCTTCTCTTCCTGATTTTACTTTCCTATTCTGAACTGCTTTATATCTTGTTGTATAATCAAAGTGTCACAAAGAGTATATAAGGAAAGCATGAATAATCCTGGGAAGTATATGGAATATATGGGAAGAAAAATCACCTTTCTCACGGGGGTTAAACCTACCATTCCTCTTCCCACAGTGCCCTCCTCTGCTGCAAGAGAACACCTGAAAGGTTCTGCACAAAGTGCATGCGTGAAGCCCAGAGGTGATGGAGTCTGAATGGACTGCCTGTTTATCTTCATCCAGTAGCATAGCACAGCCACTGCAATGAAGTGCAAGTGAACATGGCTATGAGGACCTTTACAAAGGTCCCTCTACCACTTAACTCTTGAAAGGGGAAAGTTCAAGCTGTAACTGGCAGCATGAACTTCTCTTTTGATCCTCAGGGGGAAACCAGATAGTATCCCATTCTCAACCTAGTTCTTATGCAGCAGATGCAGATTCATTATAAGGTTGCCTGCTAATATTTCAACCTGCCCTGTCATGGACTGAGGCTGAAATTCCTTTATGCACTCTCACTTTCTGGGTAGGTAGGTGCAAGAAATACTGCATGTATTTCTTATCATTTGCTATTTTGAAGGTTATATAATGGCACTACCTGTTGGACATTGGTACTAAGGACTTCTTTTCAATCCATTCAAAGTATACCTTACTCCTCTTCCTAGGCACATCTAGATCAATTTCTTTAGCCTCAGTGTTATGGTCAGTTTCAGAATCCTGTTACACATAGCCCCAGTATGAATGAGGATTTTTGCAATAAATCTGCTCCCACTACACAGCCTTCCTTTTTTGAGAAACATATGTTCAAGCTTCCCCAGTAGCTCACCAGTCCAGTGGTGGAAAACAAAAATGCAGCTCTTGCTCTCATACATCCAAGAAAGCAGGTACCAGAACCAGGGCAGCAAATGCACCACTCATGGCTTTGATGGGCAGGATTTTTCTAGAATGCATCCAAGAATGAGATTGAGGAAAGAAACTGCAGGAAGAAACAAACACTGTTGCTCTTTTGCCTGCTGTGAAATAAGAAAGTGACTAGTTTGCCTTTGCAGCAGTTAGTAGAACTAGTGGTTGGATGAGAATATGACATTCAGTCCTTTGAACACATATAACTAGTGCGTGTTTCTTTCTTACCCCTTAGATGTTCTTTGCTATTTGTGCATTGCAGGCTTTCTTACTGAGTCAAAGGATGTAGATGCTAAGGGAGAGGGTGCACAAGCCTACCTCTGCCAACCCTCTTGCTTGCTCCCTCTTGAACCTCACAGAAATACAGCATCCATCTCTGTCTGTCTTCTGCACCTCGTACTTTGTAAACCTGCATTTCTGTGCTATGTCTCACTGCTGGTTTCTGTACTTTGGTCTAGGGGTGAGACAGCACTACACAAGGCAGCCTGCCAGCGCCATCGTGCCATCTGCCAACTCCTAGTGGATGCAGGAGCCTCTCTGAGAAAGACAGACTCCAAGGTAACTCAGCCCCATCATCCACTTATCCTGCAGCCAAGCGAGACCAACCAGCATCCGTCCCTGCTGTGCGCATGAGTGAGGCTTCCTTCTGCATGCCAAGCACCACTCTTTTTAAACAGCTATTTTTTATTTTTTAAAAAAATGTATTGATTTAAACAAGTGCAAGATATTCCTTTCCCCAGCATGGGTCATCTTCACCATAGTGAGAGCCGGATCTCAAACTATTCGGTGTGTTGGGTGTGAATGAGGCATTTTCATGGCACAGCAGCATCCTCCTCCTGTGCGGTCAAAAGAAAGGCCTGTGGGCAAGGACTACCTGGGGGAGCCTTGGTTTGTGATTGTATAGTGTCTGTGAGGCTTGGTTATTGTAGCTGACTTGCTTTGTGAGGATGGCTAACCATTTTCTTTTGCCCTCTCCTGCCCCTGTGCTCATGGATGTGACACTAACCACAGCCCTCTCGGTGTATGCTTCGCTGAGAAAGAAGTCTGGGCAAAACTAAAACCTAGGAATACTCCATCAACACAGAAGTCTGATCACTTAGAAACATAGTCCAGAAGCTGCCCTCCTGGCAATTCGGAATGTAAGCATCCTATGGTCAGCAGCTGATCTCTGGGTTCCAGAGCTGGAAGCACTTTCACTGTAGCAAGACAATTAAAAATATTTCCTACCATTTTATTCTATATGGGGTAGCCTATAATAGGGAGAGAGATAATTTCCTTTTTGGATAAGACAATTGTACATTACAAAAGATAATTTCTGTAACAACTAAAGTCCAGACAAGTGGCTTCTAACATTTTAGTCTTGATCTGCCCAGAAATCCATGAGTGTTTTTATGGAGATACATTAATGTGTTCCCAATTTTTTTCATATTTTAGGACCAAGACATGTGTTCCAATTTAAAAGTACTTGTAAGGCAGCTCAGATAAGAGTAGCAAATTAATGCACTGAAAAATGATTTGTACTTGAGATAGAACGCGACACATTGAACTCATCTCAAACGTTGGACATCTCTCTCTACACACCCTTAGAAAAGTGTGTAGTCTATGAAGTGCATTTTTCAAGTGCTGCTAGCTGCAGTACTGTGTGTCATATTCATTCACATAGGGTTTGTAGCCCTAGAATGAAAAATTAGTTCCTTCCAGCATGTGAGCCCTTCTGTGTGATGTATCAAGTAGCATGTCCTTGCAGAACTACGTGACTTGTCCTAAACCACACAAGGACTTTGAACATCATCTCATCTCATGACTCTGATAGAAAAACTGAGCACCAGCTTGTACAACAAATAAGTAAATTCTCCAAATTTGCTTTTACTCTTCCTGTAGCCTTTTCTCTGAGTGATGCATTCATCTGTTCTTCTAAGTATGATAGCACAAGATTTTCTCTTCTTATTTCTTTATTATAGGGTAAGACGCCTCGTGACAGGGCTCAGCAAGCTGGTGACCCAGATCTGGCCTCCTACCTGGACAGTCGACTAAACTACCAAATGGTTTCCCATGAGGATCTGGAAACAGCAGTCTGATGGCTGAAAACATCCAAGAGAATCCTTGGAAGTCACAAAGCTGCGCCTGAGCCTCTTGGGCATAATTTGAGGAAGAAGCTGATGGAATCAATGTGCCTCTCGCTCTCACGGAAAATACCTGAGGACATGCCACCAGTTTCTAAGGGCTACTGAGTCTTGCTACAGAAGAGTTAGGTTCCATAAGTTAGCCCATGATGGATGAGGCGGGACACTCAAAGGTCTGTGGAATCCATGGGCCACAGAAATTTACCTTTATTGCTTCCAGCAAGTAGCATGAACTTCTCCCATGTTCATCTGTACAATTTATTTTTAAAAAAAAGGGGAAAAAAAAAAAGGAAAGATAAAAGAGGGTGTGGGGCAACCAAACTAACTCGGACATTAAAATACCCAACCAGGCCCTCCTTTGACCTGCATTCCTTTATTCTCCCATTCCCATTGCTTCTTCTAAGTTAAATAGTACCTATTATGTGTGTGTTAAGCCTTCACAAATGGTCAAGCAGTAGCAAAAAATTACTGGCTGCATTCCGTCCCTTGACATCCTCTCAGAAGCTGCATCACCCAGTACTGAACACTGGGATGTTCTCTCCCTTTTGGAGAGGACTGCCTTGTTTCCCAGGGTGTGGGACAGAGATTTACAGCAGTAACAAAACCTCACCTCCTCACTGTTGCTGGGTATGTGGTTATGGTATCCTCATAAGACAGTCATCTGTATGGACAGGAGTTACATGGGATACACCATGTTGTATGGTAGAGCAGAAAGTTACTGGTCAGGCTTCTCATGTCACCATCACATGTATAATGACTGACCTGATTCTGCTTAGGTTTCAGGCCTGCCTAAAAGGTAATAGCTATTGTTTGCTTGTGGAAACATAGGTTTTACACTGGGGAGAGATCCGTGCTAAACAAGGGGGTCCTTGATAGACTGACTTATGGACCCAGCCCCCTTTATGTTACAGCCAGAGGTAGGAAGGAGACTTGGAATATTAGCCTAGGCTTACTGTTGTCAACAAACAAGTGAGCATTGCCCTGGTTGCATTGGAAATAGGAAAATTGTCTTTGGCTGATCCTGTAAACTATCAGATTTTCCAAGGCAACCAAGTTTCAGAGAGGCTATCCCACTGGGAAGGACAAGGAGCAGTTCTTTGCCTTGTTACCTGCTATAGGCTTGGAAGTGTAAAGTTGCTTAGCTGCTGTGAAGGCCAACCGTGTCTTCTGTACTTGTCTGTTCTCTGTCTTCCCTCAAAGATTATAACCACAAGAGAAGAGAAAGCAAACACATACACACAGGCATACACAAAATGTTCACCTTCAAGTTTTCAATCACTACTGACAACTCAGCTGCCAGAAAATAGCAGAGCTTCCACTTGGTCTGACCAGTTCCTATGATGCTCACAGCCAGCCCACTTTTGGCACAATTCTTGCAATACAATAGATTTTTGAATTTTGCTTTGGTGTCTATTTTGAAAGATCCACCAGTGTTTTTTTTCATGTGCCTCACTAGGTGTAGGTCTCTCATAGATGATGATCATTGGGATTACATGCAGTTATGCAGTTTGGAAACCATGAAAATAACTCAGGTCATTATTCAGATCAGTTTTTCTTTCTTGATAGAAGTTGTGGAAATGAAATGAGTGCAATTCTTTCTGTTTTCTTTTTTTTTTTTTTTTTTAAGCAAGAGTGATTGTTTTGGTAGAGAGGGGGAGCTGAAAAATATAGAATTTTTTTTTCCTGTTTTCAGAAGTTCATTTGATATAAAAAACTATTTCTTTAGTATTTCTTCCTCTGGAAGGAAACTGTATATATTTGTAATCTATAGATCAATGGCGACATGAAATGTATTTTGTCTTATTTTCTGTCTTTATCTTTCTTGTTTAAAAAATAAAATATGAAAGCCAAATTCCTTCCCTTGATAATCATCCAGGGGCTTGCAATGAAGGTCAGTATGTGTATATATTAGAACAGAAATTCACAAATGCCGAAATAAAAAAATCAGAGTACAATTTTAGTGTATGTGAAATTTTCACAAGAAGATCCTCACGCTGTGATTTCATGGGAGGCCTTGCATCATTTCCCAGCTGTGAGGAAAGACACTACTGTAATATTTCTATATATTTGACACAATAAGAATTATATTAAGATCAGTTTTATCTTTTTACTTTGTTTTACTGATGTGAGAAGTAGAGGAAGCTTTAATAACACCAGGGGCTTTGTGCTATTATGTGTCGAGGCCAGACCGGTGCCAAAGCAGATGACATTCAGTGATCCCATTGCAGCTCTCTGGTCCTTTGATCCCATGAGGCAGGTGAAACAGTAAAAGCTTGCTCTAATCACAGCAAGCTTCCAGAGGCCACATATGTGTTATGTTAAGGAAGCTGGGTCTGGCCCCTCTCTGTCCCCAGTGGTCTTCCCTTTGGTGAGATATCTCTCATGCCTAGGGGATGGCTGCAGCAGGGGCTGATTCTGAAGCAGCTTGGCAGGATGGGAAGATGTCCTCAGCTCCTTTGTGCCTTTTTGAACTGCTCAAAGGAGCTCAAAGCACACAAGAGTCTGACTTGTCTTTTTCCCTAGCATCTGGAGTATGATGCTGTGATCAGAGTGAGCCTGTTGTAGCTTTGGAGAGCTACCAACACTGTATGCTCAGTAGGAGGTAGTTACTATATCATGAAAATAAACCCCAACACTGGAAAGAGGGCAGAAGCTGGCTGTATGTGGTGTCTTTAATATTCAAGGTGTTCCAAAGCACTGCACACATACTGGAGATACTGGTGTTGTATGACTTTATTTGTAGATAACAGAACATTGTTTTCTGCAATGGCTCACACGTAGCCAGGGATATCAGAAGTTGGCTCACTAGAGGGAAGGTGTTTGGGATCAGGATGCTACAGGATTATTCCTTACTGCTTTTCAAGACTGATGGGATTCTTTATTTTGGACAGCCACCAGAAGCAGGCAGACTCTGCAGCAGTTAAAGGTGACACGTACGTATTGAATCTCTTGAGCACTTGAGGTCTAGCTTGGTACAATATCTTTGTGCCTGCACTGTGCAGGGCCACAGCTGCAGTGTGCAGCCAGGAACCTACTGAAATTACAGGTAGAACATTATGATTTACTAAAAGTGACTGTTCAGTGGCTGTATCTATTTGTGTGTATGTTACTATATATATGTCAGTATACATATATATAGACACACAGACATATGTGCACACACTTAGAATTGTGCCATTTGAATGGCAAAGTACCGAGGGATGCTCAGCTGCTCAAGTTTCTGGACTGAAAAAATGTCTTTTTCCATTTTAATTTGTTATTAGAAGGCACCCTTTTCAGTAGAACTGAGGAGCTCCTGAATGGTTCCATTGTACTGGGATTACTATCTCATTTTGGAGTTAAATGGAGGGAAAGAAAATATTTATAATGTTGATAAAATAAACTTACTTTTGTTATTTAATAGCATCAGTTACTCTCATTATTTCACATTTCAAAGATAGAGGTATCTTTATGTGTTATCCAATACATGATAATTTCATACATTTCTCATTAATTATAGCATCCCTCAATGCTGTGAGATGTAAGGCTGAATGACTCCTGTAAGTTGAGAGATAAAGCCAAATTTTGTCCTTTACAAACCAGGCCTCAGACTCCAGTGGCTCTTTCAGCATTTTATCTGATGAAAATCTTGTCTGTGTTTTAGTCCTTCAAGATGTCTGTAGATGATTCTACTGACACCTGTCACTCTTGCTTTTCCCTAGTAGCTGTAGAATTGCTCCATCCCAACTCATGGTGCTGTAGCCTGGATTCTACATGAGATGTCCCCTGCTACATCAGGACTGTTATAAAGAAGCACTTTCTATATAAAGAAAATAGAACAAAACTGATGGCTTGTTGCCATTGATCTTCCCAGCTGTATTTTCAGAGCTGGTGCTGTTGTGGATAAATAGATGGGGTACATGATTTTTCTGGTGCTGTGGCCATGGGAGGTTTGTTTGAATAGTATTTAATGGCCTCTTTTGCTCATTTTTGTCTGTCTTTGCTGTGACAGTGACACGCATAGAGGTGAAAGTCATTAACACAGAACCTCACCCAGAAGGTGGCTATATTCCTTTCAGCCATCCTAGATGCCTCCTGTGGGGTATACTTATGTTTTGACTCTTCCAGTATATCAAAAGCATGTTGAGGTGATCTGACTGTGGGCAAAAGCTATGAAAATGTGCAAGGTAGCCTTAATCTTGCTGGGAGCTTAACAATACTCAAAAAATGTGTAGCTATGCTGGGAATTTGGATGTCTTGAAAACATTTGAAGGATAATTCTGTCCTTGCACTCCATGTATTCCAAGAAGGAAGCAGTCCTTCATGTTGATCCATTTGCGATCTGTCTTTTTCTTTCCCCAACCTTTTGCTGCTTTTCACTAAATTAATATCCCTGGAGAAGTATTTTATAAGAATGATGTTTAAGCTTGTGGAAAGTAACCCTTCTAGCTTCATTATACATTTTCTTTTCCATTCATCAGACATTATTTCCTCTATTTTCCTCACTGAATCTGAGCCAAAGTAATGTTGGATTTTTAGCTTCCTAATTAACCTAAAGCATCAAATGTGAGTATCTTCAGATGTTTCAGCAGTCCTGGAAACAGCTTATCATATACCTGTGCCTTTCTAGGTACCTGTGAAGCTATAGGACACAGTATTAAAAGGTTCACTGTGGTATTTTTCTTCTTATTTTACTTTCCTAACAACAATGTAGACAACTGTTTTTCTTAGTAATGCATATCTACAGCTTTAAAATCCCATGAGCTGCCTGCCAAAATCTGATTGCAATGGTAATTTGGTAATATGCTAGAAGTGGCTTGCTAGCTTATTGGTGAAGAGCAGAGTTTTATGTGCTTTAACTTCTTTTGGAAGGGCAAGATGCAGCTTGTGGCTGCACTGTGGACGTGCCTTGAGAGGATCTATAGCCAAGCTGTGCACCCAGCTCTTGGGGTGAACAGAATATGGAGAGGAGTCAGGATGTCTTGGCTTTTGCTGAGAAGTTACCAGTACAGACAGACCGCAGCAGCTCAGGACTTGGCTTGGGCTGTCTAAAAGCAGGCCAAGTACTTGGGCAGTTTCTCACTTCTAATTCTATGTAAAAGCTGGCTTGGGATGGATGGACTTGATGATCTTAGAGGTCTCTTCCAACCTTAACGATTCTGTGACTGCTTGGCAGTCAGAGCAGTGACTATGTCTAAGTGTAGTCCAAGTTGTGCCATGGCACCATGCTTCTCTGGACTGCCTGCCTCTGCAGTTACCAGAGCTCACGGGCCTTTCTTTCCCTCCTCAGCATGTTTCCAGCACCATTGCCCAGGTGGTGCCCACAGAGTGGCATTCTTTCAGCTTCTCCTACATGTGCACTGGTGCAACATCCCCTGCCTTGGCAGAGGGATTTCCTGGCCTAGGTATGGTGCCGTTCCTCCAAAAGGGGAAAATGCCCTCCCTCAGGCCTTGATCACCCCAGTAAATTCATTACATTTGACTTCAGTGATTAGGCAGGCTTAGAGCTGAATAACCATACTGTGTTCAGCCATCAGAGTGCATCTTGTCTCCTGCCTTATTTATAAGGTGCCACATTCCAGCCTCAGCTGCAGTTCCTTGTTTCTCAGTCTGCTTTTTTTTTTCTTTTAATAAAAAAAAGACAATCTCTCCTATGCAGTTACACATGTGTCTAGTTACCCAGAGAGTGGGGAAGATAGGCAGCTTGTTTTAAACCCCTAGTGCTGTTGTAGCACATGATGACTTCTGAAGCCTAAACAGAGGAATGCCTTGCAACAAAAGCATTTGTTTCAATGTAAACATAATTCAGGAAATCATTTGATGCTTATCCCTTTAAAAACAATCAACTTATGCTCTTGGATACCTTATATGTAAGAGATTTTGTGGGCCTTAAAAGGCAGTGATTCTTTTGATGGAAGCATACAAGAAAGTGAATACATGAGAAAGCCAAAGACTTAATGATTCTATGATTCTGCAGCTTTCTTCAGAAATTTATTTCTATTATGTTGTCCTCAACCACTAGAAACAGAACCCTGATTTGGGAATGCTATTTCAGAGCTCCCTGGTATGTTAACAGCTCCAGCATTCATCTACAAAGTTTGTAGAAGCTGCAGCATTTTGACATGCAGGAAACAAGCACTGTTCCTTTTAGCAATATAGTACTACATATGTAATTGCTTCATCTATAGCCAAGCTCCTTTTGCTGGCAAAGTGTAACACCTGGCTCTTCAATTAGTCTCTGTCTAGGAGGCTGCTTGATGTTTAACCTACCACTCAGCGAAGCGTGCACTGTGGCAACCCAGTGCTCTGTTATGACAAGTGCTGCTGCAATTATCTAACTACTAATGCATGAAGCACACTAGCAATTCATTTCTTAGTGTTACACTATTTTAATGAGAAAAATGACCTTCTGGTTCCAACTTCCCTAATGACCTTCAATTATCACTTCTTTCCCCACCTGTGGCCAAGCAGAGGAAAAAAGGCAGTCCCTGGTCCTATATGTATTCAGAAATCCAGATCCTGTCTAGGAATTATAGGAACTAGTTAGGTCTGTAGGTATGGAGAAGAAGCTCAAGATGATCTTGAGCCTGATGCAGCAGACACGAGTGATTTCTACTTGACTAATTATGCTCTAATAGATAGTTCCACTTTTCTAGGTTTTTTTCCCCTTTATGACAGTCACACAAAAAATGAAATGCAAAATCAGAAAAGTAAAGCTAAGCTGGCTCCTGGGAATGGGAACCCTACTGTAGGGTTTCCATAAACATTGCTATTTTCTGGGCAGGAAGTTGCAATGTTAGCTATTGAATATCACTATAATCAGTAATTATGTACCATAATTAGATGTATCCACTTTTATTAAAGTGAGATGGGTGCATTTCTTCTCCAAGTTCACCTTCCCAGCTGTTATGTCATCCAACTGCAGAGAGTTTCTCATTCCTGCAGCTGCAGAGCTGGTGGGGTACACCCTTCTATTTGCAAATCTCAAGGCTTCACAAAGTGGGATATAAGCCCCAAGTTGTGCAATGAGACCTCTCCTTGCTCCTTAGCCATACCAGAGGTTTTCCTTCCAAATGAATGGAAACAATGCCACATCAAAAGAAGTGATTGCTATAGGACACAAAGTGAATAGCTATCTTTACTCTCTTGTCCCCTGCTTCAGCCCTTTTCCCAGCACTAGGGGTTCCTTTGTTGATCAGAATGGGAGAACTGTTGTCGATGTGCCTGTTTTAATAGGATATGGGTGCAACTGTGAGTAGTTTTCTCCTTTGTGCTTACCATTTTAGTAATATCATCCTTATCTCCACGGCATGTGGGAGCAGTGCATTCATGTCAAAGCTAAGAAGAGAGATTGCTAGCAGCTAATGGTAGGAAAGAAATGGAATATTATTGTATTTAATTTTGAATTTTAATAATCTTTAATGTTCTTTGCTTTTCTTTCCCCATTTTTGTGTTCTGTCATTTTCAGACCTTCCTTACTGAGGTCTTTATTCTTTGATTACCTTTTCTTTCCTTAGCTCAAGCTAACTTTACTTTTTTACTTGAAAGTTCAGAATCTGGCTCATGTACTTGCCTCTGGGACACTTCTGTTTGACCAGTCACAGATGGTTGGATCTGCTATGACCATGCCCAGACATAGGTAGGAATGTTAAAACTCTGCTGCACTAGGAATGAGTTGGACATGCAGCACTAAAGGCACTTCTGAGGGCAGTTGTCATGTCTCAGAATTAAGCAGAGGAGAAGCATAACGGACTTAGGTATTTCACACTTGAGGTGATGATATTGACCTTTTCAGACTTAGTTTTAATATCAACAGGAAAAAAATTTTGGGGAGTCTACTTTCATGTTTATTCCCTTTGTGATTTTTCTGTTAAATAATCTTCTCCTGGGCAAATATGGTGGTGTTGCTTCAGGATGTGCTTACAAGAAGTGGCAGCTGCTTCCAATGGGTAAGTGTGCTGGTCTCTCATGTGAAATGTTTGGCCTTGCTACTGCACGGTTTTCTGCTCAGTGTGTATCTCAGAAAAATCATAGGGCAATGGTAGAGGGTTTTTTTCTGTTCACACTTTTACACGTCACTGCAGAGTGATCCTCCTCCATCTGCCTCCTTTGATCATGCAACAGCTTTGAGAGAAAAGAAAGTGGCTGAACCTTCAAAGCACTAAGCAGCTCTTGGGAGCTTTGTCTATCTCTGGCTTACTGCTGCACCTCACAGATCTCGGGAGAGGGTGAATGTCTTATTTGCAGAAAGATCCATCTATCACCTTACTGGCAAAAGTAACAACTCTTTGGAGGGTGCCTATTCCAGATACCCCACCATGTACCAGGCACAGTGTAAAATACATAGGGACATCTGTAACCTTGTAGGAGCTGCCTTGCATTTTTGAGGGCTCTTCCAAACTCTTTTTGGTTCTGATCCTGGGGCAGGGGCAGTGAGCAGCCCCAAGGTAGGGATTCCTGCCTGTCCCCTCTCAGAGTAGCTGGTGTGGGACTGCCCTTTGTAACTGCTGCCATCTAGCTGCCCTCACACCATGGGTTGCATGTGCTGTGTCCTGCAACTCCATTAGAAAATGGAATAATCAAGAGTTAAAATCCCCTTCCAAATAGATTTGGGGGCTACCAGCCTTGGCAGCTGGCCCATTAGGGTGCAGTGCATTGGGGAAGGAAACATGGAATACAACTGCTGGAATTTCTCTGTAGAAACCTCTGCAAGGTAAAACGTGCTTTCACAGTGGGAAATGAAGGCTAGTTTTCCTCTGCCCATATTATTTTGTGCTGTAAACCCTGTGCCAGTTATTTTGGATGCAGACAGCTTTTTGGAAACAGGAGGCTTTTGAAAGGTTTTGGAAAGTCTAGCCAATGATATAGCTGAGGACTTATGTTCTGTGTCTCCCACACAAACCTTCTGGCAGTCTGTAGAAGCTTTAGCGTCTTGTTTAAGTCAGCGAGCAGAACATTTTGATAGGAACTACAGGCCTACCTTTGTGCCACTGTTATTGCTACCTTGTTTCTGCACAGCTTTTAGAACAGCTTTAGCTTTGCAGCCTTGCACTGGGAAAAACCAATAAGCATTGTGGGGATGCTCGATACTCCTATAGACACAAATACTCATCAAGCTGCAAGTGTGTGCGAATGACAATGCAGTGTTGGTAAGGACTGAGCCTGGTTTATGAGACTGTCATTGCTCACTCACTGGGGATTTGTTCTGAGCAAGAACTGACCTGTTATTTTATTGCAAGACAATTCTGCAAAAAAAAACCCCTCACTCTGTCTAATGATATGCTTCTAGCTTATGATAGTTTACAAGTCTAAATGTGTGTCACATGGCTGTGTCACAGAAGAGGAAAATACTTGCTCTGTGTTATAATTCATCAGCAGATCTCTCTGAAGGTACTGTGGTCAAAGGGATAGATCAGAAGGTAGCAAATCAAGGGGTTGAGGTGTTGTTCCTTCCACTATCATTGGGCTGGTTTGGGTGAATCATTTCACCTTCCTGTGCCTCAGTTTCCTTATGCGTAAAATGGGGATAATGTCATCTCTCCATACACACAGAAGTAAGGTATTTTGTGTTGCAAGGCCAAAAACATCTATTAACTGTTTATGATTCTTTTACTGTGCCTTTTAATGTTGTTTCCATATAGTATCCTGTTTCTTTTGGAACCATTTCTTTGAGGGACAGTGGGAGATGCCCCATCCCATACATTTTAGTTTTATGGCTTAAATTGAGATAGTGAAGAGTGCTGGAGGAGGACAAGTTTCTAATGAGCTAGGTTGTGATTTCCATGTTTAAGCTATCTTGTATTAAAAATTTTAACTCAGGTAATATCTCCAGTCAATAAAAGCCTTCAGGTGGTTGCCTTCCCTGCAAAGAATAATATTTTCCTGAATTTTAGAGCAGTTATATTCCATCATACTGAGTTCATTGAGAACAGTGTATTACATTCAGAAGTGCCCATCTCAGAAATACCTCTTTCTGTCACTGAGATACCTTGAGGTATCACAGTATCTTTTCCAACAGCCCAGAAATCACCACGAGTTTGTTGATGCAAATGGTTTCTGGGGAACAAAGACAAACACTGAGCTAGCAGACTCTCTGATCTTCACACTAGCATCTGCAGTGGCCCCTTGGCAAATGAGAGATGAAGATGGATAAAGAACAGGGGGAACAGTGAGCAAAGAGTTAGGGAGCTGGAGGTGTCTCCTGCAAAAAGGAACAAGGCTGAGAAGAAGTTGTGATCACTCAGGATGGTGATGAATAGGCTTGTGATGGAAAGGCTGAGCTTCCATTGAGCTACGCACTAGATATTCACTTACTACTTCCTGGAGATGATGGAGGAAGGATAAAGGACAGATCCTGATCTCCTCTGCACTGAATTCATTCCAGGTAAACCAAGACATGACAGAGGTCAGAATCTGGACCACTCCATAATGTAGTTAGTGCCCTAAATAGAGCAGTAAATCCAAATAAAAAATGCACATATTCAGTCAACATTTCATGGGCATCCAAGGTTCCATTATTTGTACATATCCTATTATCTGAACCCACATCTGTTCTAGTTGTAATAACATCACAAAGAGCTCTTTTATGCTGCCTGACCCCATGCATAATGCTTCAGAGCTGTACATCATGAGGCTGCCAGCTGGCAAAAGGAGTCTGAGGCATGCAGCAGCACCCCTGAAATGACACTGTGTGTTTAACAGAGAATCAGGGCCCACATAGCCAGCAGTGAAGGGAGAAATTGGAAAAGGGAGAGTTGGGGTTTTTTTGTAACAAAGTGAGAAAGTATTTTCTTCCCTGATGTTCTTGCATTTATTTATACTAAGTATCTTGCTCAATGTGCGGCTAAAAAAGGAGATTTTAAACTGGGGTAAAGAAGAATTCTATACGGAGTGAAAGAGCTGGTTACTGTTCATTTTGGACACTTATTCTGTATTGTGACTTATGTGGAAATGTGCAGAATAAAAATGAAGAAGTGCATGCCTTGGCTGGGCTGAGTTTCCTTGTGTCATTTGCCAGTGGAGTTGGGTTGCTGCTTTTGGCAGGATGAAAAGATTAGCGTGACTTGAAAGCCATGAAGAGTTTGGGGAGTGCAGGAAAGGGATGCAAGGGTCAAAATTCTGTGTATATGTGCATGTGGCAGTGCTGGGGAGGGATGGGAAGGGAGTGTTAAGCCTCTGGATAGGCCACCTTCAAGCTCATGGTAATGAAAAAAGTTAATGATACCCTTAATATTTCCAGGGAAATCTCAGTCCCTCAGTAAACTCAGATTGTCAGCATAACATTCAGTGTATGCAGGACAGATCAAGCAGAGATTAACAGGGCTGTAATGTAAGCATATAGGTCACCTCAGGGTCTTAGCCATGCATCTCAGGACCTCTCTGCTCTGCCCCCCAATTTTCTTAGGTTCTTAGTTAGCACTGTTTTCAACTAACCCATGGCTCTATAATGTCTCTGTTTGTTTCTGTCCAGCTGTATGCAATTGAAGAAATTTCTGTCATGGCCTTTGCTTGCTTTCTTGTCTTCAGCAGCTGCCCTCCCTGCCCCACTCGGGAGCTTTTACACCATTTCTGAGTCCAAGTTTTTGTGGTTTCTCTCCCATGCAAGTCGACATTTCCTAGCAGTTCCCTTGCTGGTGCTTTTCCATCCTGAAATCATATTTCTGAATAATGTTGTGATGTTTCCTTTTCCTTCTCTCTCTGGGACAGAGCCTGCCACAAAAACACCTCCCTTGCACATAGTTCTGGCTCCCATCTCCACTCCAAGCCCTTTGATGCTCACCACTGCTGCCTGCAGCCAGCTGTGTGCTTGTCTCTTTTCAAGGATGTCTTAAACCCACTTTTCCTGCTGTCTTAGGCAGCACAAGAATATTATTAATAATAATAGTGCTAAAAAGACTAACTCTTCTGCCTGGGCAGAACTGGCTGTAGTTGAATGAGGGTGTAACCTAGTCAGGAGTTGCACTGAGCCTTTCTGCACAGCCAGGAAGTGCTACCAAGCACAACTTTGACGTTCACAAGCATGGTGGCACAAAGCACTAACTCCTCTGGGATCCTGCACAGTAACAAGCTGTACCAAATGCCTGTCAGCTGCTCTCTGGGAATGTCCATGGAGAAGAGATGGGTTTTGATGTGCTCAGAGCTGTGTCTGGAGGTGTTCTACCACCTGCAGGCATTCCTGCCTGGTCATGTGATTTTTTTTGGAAAAGAGAGTAGAGCTTTACATCCTACTGGTTTTACACACCGAATTCTGCAATGTGTGTGGCCTTGCACTTACGTGTAGCTCTGAAGAGAGCCCAACTGTTGCTTTGCTCATCAATTGTCATTTGTCCTTGTTCCTCAGCATTTCAGCTTTGTTAGCTGTTTCAGGGCTGATTTTTAGCCAACTTGCCCTATTAAAATCTTTCACAAAGCTGGTGAAAATCACATCTATATACATACATGTATGCAAGTGTCTTTCTCAGGGCTAATGTACTTTTTTCAGTTGGGAATCCCTTTTTCATGTAACCTTTCTTTACATGTGGAGTGTAATGGCTTTTAACTGTTTCTTTAAAATCTAAGCCTTTCATAATAGGAATGTTGCTACAATGAAAAAAAAAATCCATTCTTGGGAGGAAAAGAAAACCACAATTGTGACAGGAATCATTTGCTTTAAAGAAAAAAACGTCCCCAGTCCCTGAACTTTAGCTCTAGCCAAGTGACTTTGCTATTTCCCTGAAGTTAAAATGTGGTTCTTCCTCATAAGGGATCTTTTAAGCTAAGTAGTGATGCTTGTAAGAGATAGTGACAAGGTTGTTAAGTTTAAAAATAGGTAAATATTGGAAGCAGTCCCATAGTTTCAAGGTGTTGGTCTCATATTTTCACATTCAAGGGTTGATATTGATACATGAGTGTCAGTAGAAGCCATAACTCAACTCAATTTCAAAATGGAGTTCCACAGTCGGAACAATTTTTTCCTGCAACTTTCTAAAACCTTTTGTTGTTAAAAGGCTTCTTAAAACCACATTAAGGATCCTCATAACGTAAGATTCTCCCACTAGAAGATGGTACCTATGTCTAATTTTCTGCATCTGCAGCTGTATTAGTTCACAGCAGGCATACCACAGCACAAGGAAACATTCAGGGCTGCTCCCTCTCTTCTGCTGTCCCATCTGTCTACAACCTTACATGGCATTAGGGGTGTGCAAGTCTGTGTGTGTCAGTAACTGTTTCTATGTGTCTGTGGAGCTAAAATATGAGTCTGTCAACTGCATGGATCTTGCTGGTCTCAGTCAGTACGGCAAGCAATCTCACAGGTAGGAAGGTGAGCTGTGAATCCCAAGATCCAGAAAAAAAGATTTATTGTCCCATGGGTATGAAACAGGAGGTACCTGCTGGAAGTTAAACTCAGATGGACAATCTGTAACATGATAGGAAGCTAGCTGAAGCATTGCTTGGTTAACACCAGTAATCAATTTGCTATCTAATTAGAGGGGTAACAAAAATCAGTAGCACTGACTGTCAGGAGAGCTTCTGACTGCAGCCTCATTTGTTCTGCATTTACCACCAAAGCACCTCATGGCTTGGTAAGGAACTGCACAAGGTAGTCCACTCGTTTGAGAGGGTTTGGCTTTTGGATGCAGTGTTGTACAGAAGTTATAGGAAAGCAGAAGGCTTCTCACCAAAGGTTGTGTGTAGGTCAGCTCAGGTGGGTGCCTTGTTATGCTGGATAAAAGGTGGAGCATATGTAATAGTTGGAGGGATTTTTGTTGTTGATTGGTTGATTTTTTTTAAGGGTGACAGGAGAATGAAGAAAAGATTTTAAAAATGAAATAGTGGAATGAAAAAGATAGCTCTGAATGCTATTTTGGATCCTGAAACCTCATCCACCCTGAACCACCACAAGTCAAACAATGCTGTTATGTGATTCAGACTAGTGTTTGCTGCCTAGAATTTGGGGGGGATTGTGCTGACATAATTAGCCAGCAGGCTGAGGAGTGTGTTTGCTAGAAATAAGGTGTGATTACCTGTCTGCTTCCATTAATGAATGTATTTATGTATCACATAAAGTTCTTTGCTTGCAGAACTGATGCTAGTCTAACAAACTCTGGTGTTTTTCACTCCATTTGCAAATGTGTATTTAGCTCCAGGAGTATCTGCTTTTTGCTAATGGGTCTTGCTCTCATTCCTAAAGTAGGTAATATTGGGATGTAAGGCTCCATATAAGTACAAGGGGTCATTATTTTGTCTGTTCACTCTTTTTCCATGTTTCTCTTTTCTGCCTTTTATCAAATGTATGATAGAAGGGCAGATATAATCAGTTAGGTCCAGTTGAATGAGGTGTTTGCAGAATAAGGATAACTAACAGTTTCTTAGTGCAACACAGCTATTACAAGTTTTCCATAGTGTTTACAGTAACTTAAGGTTTTCCATTTGAATTTTCATTTATGTGCTACCAACTGTTGCAGTGAGGGCCTGAAATTTGTTATATAGTCACAGACATGACCAGAATTAATGTTATGGTAAACCAGTGGACAGCTTGTAGATTGAAGCTTCTCCTAATATGAAATTGTCTGTAGTTGCATAAGTTCAGGACTCTACAAGTCACCCTAAAATTCTTACCCTGGATTACTTGTCAAGCTGAATTGTACTAGTACTGCCCATCTCTCTCTAGGTCTCCTCCTGGGAGACTTAATTCAGTACTGCAGTGCTCTGCAGGTCATTTGCGACTTTTTTCACACTTTAATAATGAAGGAAGTCAGATCTGTAGCCAGAAAGTAAGCATCTGTGAGGGAAAGATAATAAGGACTAATTAGGATTATTGGGCACTGTATGATTTGGAATATTAATACTCTCCAACTCTCTTACGTTTAAGATTTTTCTTTTCAAAAAGATTCAGTAATTTTCTGTGTTCTGATTTTGAAAAGCCAGTGATACAGTATCTGGATGGCTTGGGAGCTTTGTTGTTGTGGTGTGGGTGGGTTTTGCTTTATTTATTTGTTGGTATTTTGGTTTTGTGGGGGTTGGTTGGTTTGTTTAGCAAACATCAATATTGATCTTTCCAGAATATAGCTTCACAGATCTTTCTCAAGTACAGCCTTTTCCAGTGTCTCAACTCCTCCATCCAAGCAAAAATACATCTGTGAGAATTATATATACATGTGTAATGTGAAGGATCTAGAGAATAAGTGCAAGCAGCTGAGAGAACTGGGGCTCTTTAGTCTGGAGAAAAGGAGGCTTAGGAAAGACCTTCTCGCTCTCTACAACTCCTTGAAAGGAGATTGTTGTGAGGTGGATGTCAAGTATCTTCTCGCAAGTAACAAGTGATAGAATAAGAGGAAATGGCTTCAAGTTGTGCCAGGTGAGATTTAGGTTGGATATTAGGAAAAATTTCTTCACTGAAAGGGTTGTTATGTACTGGAACAGGCTGCCCAGGGAAGTGGTGGAGTCACCATCCCTTGGGGGTACAACTTTGAAGTTAGGTCAGTGTGCTCAAGGTCAGATCCTTGTACTTAGGACCATTATATAGGTCTTATCAAGGCCTTCCTTGGGCTTATATAAAAACACAAAGAAAGAATAAAGTACTTTCTGTAAGGAACTGGGAGTATGAGTAAATAAACTAACTGGTTTTGCCCCCACTTTGGTAATCTGAGGCAGAATCAGGGACTGAGCACACCACAGCCAGCTAAAGAAAGGTTTCTTTCACTTATTCAAAGGCACCCAAGAAATAACTGCTAGAAAAAATAACAGATCTTCAAGTCCCCTGGCTCCCACTATGTTAACTTCACATCTGGCAAGTTTTATTGCACTGTACCTCTCCTATTGAATTTTGTAGTTTCTGTAGTCTCTCTTCTGCTGAGGGTTGTTTCATGGACTTATGCACTTTGCTTTGAGTTGTCGAGGGTTTCTTTTTCCCCTGAAGCTAAAAGTTACATCTCTATTGTGCAGAAAATAGGAAACAGATTTGTTCTTCTCAAATGTGTTGGGCCTCTAGACAGAAATTGGGAGGAGAAGGAGGGGACAGCCTTCAGCCCTGCCACATTCTTTCCATTGATACATATCAACACCAGGCAAAAGTCTGATTCTAAGCCCCTAAAACAATAGGTATAGAAATGTTTTCTCCTTTGTTTTGTTTTCTTACGTCCTTTTTAAAGCAAGCATAGTGTTGAAAAGACAGAGCCTGGTCTAAGGCTCGTGTCTTCTGTTAGTCCATACAATAAGACAGAGTTGCTTACCCTACAGAGTTCAAGCACCAGTGTTCTTGCCAAAAACAACAACAAAATGGTTTTATCTCAGTGTGAACTAAGCGTAACAGTTAAAAAATTATCTGCTTCAGGGTACAGCTGTGTTCATGCTTACCTCAATGTGGCCATGGAGAAGCAGTGTGCTTGACTGGAAGAAGCAAACACAATTTCCAGACAATCAGGTAAGTAATTCCTCATCTTCCTGCCACAAGGTTATGAGGTGTAGGTTCCTATGCAGGTGTCTTGCTGTAGATACAATTCATCAGTCTGACTTAGGCCTCAACCACTACTGTCTTTCAGTCATTTTCTTGTCCTCATTTGCTTGTGTAACCATGAAATAAAGGAGTCTAATGAGGTTTAGTGCAGCCACAAGATGAGAACAATCCGTGCTGTTGCTCTTTGTCATGGGATCAGTGTAGGCATCATGCATGGGCTGCAATTCTGGTGTCAGAGAGTGTCCAGCTCATGTCTTACACATAGACACACAGAGGCAAACCAGAATCTAGAGCATGAGCTTAGACTCAGCCTTTCTTTCCTTACTAATTTAAACAAAAAAAAGTGAATGAAGGATTTAACTCTTAACCATCAGTTTTACCAGCAGTATACAGCAGACAATTGATGAAGCTTTCAGTTCTTAGATGAAATGTGCTGCAGTTATTAATAACAATTTAATAAAACTAATTATACTTAAGGTACAGCTACTGTTCTAGGCCTTTTTTTCATTTGCCTCAACCTTTGAAAATCATCTTCTTGAAATAAATATGCCCATTCTTAGCTTTCACTCTGGATTATTAATTAAAAAAAACTAAAGCCAAAATACACCAGAAAAAACTGCTCTCCACCACAAGCAAACAAACCCTGAGCTGGAGTGACTGATCTATTCTGCTTCATTTGTTAATTAAGAAAATGCTTTTCAGAGGTCATAATGCAAAATTTGGCCCAAGAATGGTGGTCAAAAAAAACCAGTTCAGTCTTGTCCTATGTCTGAAGTATTGATGAGATGTAGGAAGCAAGACCTCTTCAAGCTGGAGGACACTTGATTAATGATTTTTACACTTATGAATGTTAGTTTTCACAATATTAGTCAAGTAATTCTGCACACAGGGAGTAGGAAATCACTTTCCATTTTCTTTAATTTGTCTTCATTTTTTAGACAGTCTGAGTTTAGCAGTGGTCTCTCTTCTGAAGTGGTTCCAGATTCAATGCTCTTCCTTTTTTCAATTGTCCTAAATAACAAAGCACATGAATGTTAACATGCTGTTGTTGGCCTTTCTCAATTTCTGTCCAATAATCTTAGTGAGTGAGAAAAGTAGTAATCAAAGCAGTGTTCAAATGAAAAATGGTTTTGTGATGTCCTGGGTGATAGCTTGATGTTCAGTGAATCTGAGTGCCTACAATCTTGAAGTTTTCTGAACACATTGTTAACATAGCCTGAGAAGGTGTCAATTCCAGAAGATTTACCTGGGGTTTTTTTTGTTTGTTTTTAATAACAGTAAACCCAGCTATTTTCTCCTTAAACTCCCTTCCTACATGAATTCTTTTAGCAAAGTGCTAGGTAGTTTTTTCTGACTCACTCATGCAGTTGGCTTATTAGGTTACAGGAGAAAATCATAGGGAAAGTAGGTGCCACAGTGAGGAGATTCTGAATGCATGTCTGCCTACAGTCTGATCTGGCCATTCCTTACAGAATAAATCTGATTATTAGATGGGCTGTGCGGGAAAATCCAGCTGTGAGGGTTCATATAGGATTGAATGAAAATGTTATCCCTGTTAATAAACAAGGACTCCATGAAGGATGACTTTTTCCTGGTGGGATCAGGTAGTGTGTCAGTGTGCAGGGACTTCTCCCATCTCTGCTTTTCAATTTCTTGAACAAAAATCCCACAAAATGCACACTTGCTAAAGAAGTTCATAAATTCCTTGCACTTCTTTCATCATCAGAAAAACCAGGGGGAAAACACTATATAAGGAGCATTGAATTACACTTGCGACCTGGTCCTATGACCATGGCTCAAAATTAGGTGTTTCTCATTTTTTTGACCAACACTCTAGGAATAATTTGAGACATAAAGGGAATATCACTTTATAACATTCCAAAACAATATTTCAGCTGGAAAATGAATGGTACCTGTAGTTGCTAGAGTAAAGACAGGCAATCCAACTATGAAAGTGCTCCTCATTTCCTATCCCAGACAGCTGAAACAAAACAGATGTCACAAAAAAAGGGGAAAAAAGAAAAAAATAATAAAAAATCCAATACTTGGTGTTAGAGAAAGAGTTCAGACAACAACAGTGATGCAGGATAACAGACTCACATTTTCTACTTCTTGAAAAAAATATGATGGAAGAAAACATAAATAGGCAAATTAAACTGGGAGCATGAAGATTTTAAGGATTATGAACATTTCATTAAATATCATACTGCCTTTAGGCAGTTAACAGTGGTTCCTAACACAAATCTTGTGTTGTTGCTGCTTTCAGCTCCTTGACAATGGTACAATTTCTAGATATGCATTATTTAGGCTGTCCTAATAGGATCTTATATTAGCATCACTTAGACAAAGAGAAAGATGCAGGTTATTTAAAGAGGATGGGAAGATTGTCAAAGAGGGTGGAGATGCAGAGTGGGAGATGGAGCTCAGTTTTACTGTTTGGAAAGGTCTACTTTGCAATATCTTAGTGTTTAGCCTGAATAATTGGAAAATGAATAGCCTGCGGAGGCAAAAACGATTCTAAAGAGCTTTAAGTATGTGCAATCTCTTGTAGTGTTGAAAAGCAAATTGTAAAAACAAGAATATTGTTTTTAAAGGGGAATTTCATCTCTCCTCTTAGGTTCTGCAAGCCAGTTAATATAATTTCATCATAATGGCATAGTATTAATTAGCACTAATACTAAAATTAGGACAAAAGGGGCTACAGACCTTAGCTAAGATATTGCTGCTTTGTTTTCAACATTGCATATATAATACTAAAAGATCACAGACTCTTCAAAAGCCATAAAGTTCCTGGTGGATCTCATAAAACAGAGGATGCTTCCTATCCATTTTTCAGTAGAAATAATAAGTCCAAAGACCAAAAGAACTGTAGATTGTACAGTTACCCTAATTGTTCCTGCTCCTCAAAGTAGAACCAAGTATGTGTGATCAGACTCACCTCCTTTTAAAATCATTACCAGCAACAGCTATAGTGGTTTTGTCAAAACAAGTCTAAAATTAGGATTGTCAGAATTATTTATTCTGTAGAGGAAGATACATTCTCTTATGTTCTGCTCCCTTCAAATTCCTGATGTGCAGAAGGAACCACTGAAGTGAAGAATGTGCTTGGGGAGAAAGCAAAAGAAAACAACATGTAACTTAAGTATGACTACTTTCTTAAGTCTTTCTCATTCTTCTGACATTTCCAAAAGTTAAAATAGTGAAACAAGACCTCAAGAGACAGTCTCTAAATTTTAAACATTTATATGTATTATATATTATAATATAAAAGTTTATGTTACGGTTTTTAATGCACTCTGAATGTGTTTTATTAACTTTGGATTTTTTAACAGGCTTTTAATGTTTATATTCTGAACTTTTCCTGTAAAAAAATAAAAAGTAGGAGTGAAAGAATCAAGACTTTCTCCTCATTGTTCTCTTGTTCAGTTTTTGCTGTTGAAAACTATACATCTAATTCTATCACATAATGCTGGTAACTAGGTCTTTGGGAAAAGCTTCACACCATTTAGCAAGAAGAGCTAGCATGGTCCATAGTAGTTTCTGCACTTCACCAGCAGTATGAAATCTTTACTGTGGATGTTAAGGATTTCTAATGGGATTTTTTTTTTTTTGGTTTAATAACAACCAGTCCAAGTCTAGGTCTATGAATGATGATGCCATGTTTTGTCAAACTCCTGAACGTGAGAACCTAGATCAAGCTGACATTGAAGCCAACAGCATCCCACAGGAGTTTCCATCAAAGATACATTGTGCTTTATGATGGCCATGCAACTGGCTCAAATCTCAAGCAAGAAATTGCCAGTAAGTTAAGAACAGATGTACTTAATTCTGTTCTTATGGGGGAAAATCATGGCTATTACATTAACTAATGAGGCATGGCACATGCACAGGCTCTAGCAGTTCGTCTTCCAGTTCCCAGGTTTCTAGCAACAGACTTTTATGTTGGTTTCTCATTATATGTGCATGTGTGTATCTAGCTATACATTATATATCTCCTAAGCATCCTATTTTGACATTATTTCTAAAAATGGTAGCAGTGAAACGGCACTATTTAACCTTAATACAATTTCAGATTGCATTTTATTCTCTCATGAAAATACCTAGCTAGCAAGCTATCACCTGAAGAGTTTAGCAACCCTAACATCCTTGGGAGTGAATGTTTTCAGTGCCTGAATTTTTTTCTGTCATACTTTACGGATGAGTTGCTGTTACTTCAACAACTGTCAGTCTCAGTACAGGCTTGACTTGACCAGTGAGTGGTACTAGCTGAAATGAAGGAAAACCCCTCCATGAGTATATGCAAGCTTGGACTCTAACCACTGAAAAAGTGAGCCGATGAGCTCACCTGTGGACAGAGGCTAAGCCATGGAAGTCCATGAAGTCTTGAAAGAGCCAGCTATAAAGAAATCTTGGTAATGGTATTTCTGAACATGTTTGATAATTAGTTGTCAATATTATATTTTCAGTATTCCTTTCATTGCTTTCATTCCATTCACTAAGAGTCATCATCAAGGATTTAGCTGTCTATTTTGCACTTGCACTGGAGGAGAACATCTCATCATTTGATTGCATGTAAGGAAAACTTGTCAAAACCACTTATATTTGTCTCTATATATGAAATTTAGCATCATTATAATTACACAGGTGAATCCTTTACAAATTGACAGACAAATGATTTTAAAAGCTAAGGGAATGTTTTGCTAAGTGGAATTTCTTCTTTGTTCATACATTCAGCTCAGATCATGTCATGCTGTGGGTGCAGAGAGCATCCTAATGGTCACTCCCTGCAATCATAGCAATTAATTCTTAAGGAAATATATTAGGAAATATTTATTTCAATTATGTAAACATCATTAGAATGAAAGGTACTGATTATGCATTTCAAGATGTGGTTACCATAGTTCTACTTTTAGCTGGCAAACAGTTGTGTGCTATGGTTCTGTTCATAGGCAAAGGATTGGAATGCTCTCCTTTTCCTTCACTTGCCTGCTATGTAGTTTTATCACTGCCTCATCACCAAGAAGAAAATTGACCATTTCAGTTTGGTGCCTAGGAGAAAGCTAAGATCTCCAGAGAGACCTTGTTGTGGCTTTTCAGCATGTAAAGTGAGCCTATAAAAAAGACGGGGACAGTCTTTTTAGCAGGGCCTGTTGTGATAGGACAAGGGACAATGGCTTTAAAGTAAAGGAGGGAAACATTCAAGGTCAGAGCAGATGGAGCACTGAGCAACCTGACCTAGTTGAAGATGTCCCTAGTCACTGCAGGGGGGTTGGACTACATGACGTTTAAAGGTCCACTCTGACCCAAACCTTTCTGTGATTCCATTTATTACAATGACTGGTACTAGCTGACTGTCTTAACAAAGTATCAAGGAGTGATTTGGTGGGATTATAAATACTACCTTCCCTACTTCTAAAGCCAGTCCTTTTATAGAGTAGCTAGGCGTGTGGGTGTAGTGCCTTGAGAAAAAAAATAGGTATTAGTTCTTCCTGAGAGAAACTGAAAAGCAAATTTGCATTCTCCTTGTTCAGTAATTTCCTGCCAGAAGTTTGAAACCAAATAAAAATGTCAATTTTATTGGTTCTGTTTCAATGGAAGAACATTTTGTATCTGCATTTTGCTTTGATTTTTGTACAGTAATATAGAGTGACAAAATCCCAGAAAATAGAACAAAAATGGTAGCTGTTACTCAGCCCTTCAAAGTAAAACTTCACTCTGAACTGTTAGATTAGAGTGAAATGAACCTCTTTATTTATATAGGGAAAATAGTCATTGTATATGCAAAGCAGCAAATTTTTTACTGTAGTTAGGATTTCTTTTTCTTTTAATGTGATAGACTTCAAATTCTGGATGTGTAGGACTTCCATTCCCAGGATTGCTAGCCCAAAAGAGAATAGTGAGAGAAGCCAACATAGAAAGAGCAGTCTTTTAAATGCTGGGGATCTGGAAGGCCTGCTGTGTGGCATTATATTTGTGGATTTCAAACTGCAACATGCAGATGTATGCCCATGAATAATTTTGAGCACAAAAGCTTTAATCCCCTGGCAGAAAACAGAATCAGTCAAATGTGTACAGTTACAACATGTATTCATAGTTTGGTGACTGAAGCTTAAAACCAAGTTCTGGGACACTGACTTTGTTTTCAAATACCTGAAGTTTTTAGCATATGTGCATGAAAGAACAACTCTTTTGGGTATGTGCTCTCTGTTTGCCTTCTTCCACATGCATCTGCGAGATCTAATTTTTTTATATCCTAGATTACTCTAATACTAGAGAGTGAGGTATTAATTATTATTTTTGAACTCCATGGATTTTTCTACTGTAATTATAGGATTGATAGTCTCCCTGACAATATGCCTGCCATTGTGTGGACTCTAAGTGAAAGATAGAGTGAGAAAGCACACAGCTCAGTAGTAGTTGATTTCAATCTTCGATGCATTCACTAAATAATTCAGTATCACTAATGGAAATCTGATCTTAGCACAGGAGTGGGGATGTGGGGCACTCAGTTGCCAGGGTTTGGCAGCTCAATAGCTCAGCAACAACAATGCAGCAAAAGGTGAAAAAGATCTTCAGATTATTGTTGAGTTCTGTTCTTTGCTTTCCTGGAATCACATTGCATTTTCCTGGAGCTGCTGTTGCTGATGGCTAGGGAAGGTGAGAGAAAGAAACTGGTGTTTAGAGTGTATCTATCTGAAACAAAGTTCAGCCCAAACTGACCTTTTCACTGGTACACAAGGGGTGGTGGTTGCTTTTTGAGAAGTACAGCCCCATTCTACTCAGCAGTAGGACCACAAACAGTGGAGCACTTCTTGGGAACAGATTGCATAAAGACTTGTCCTCTGACTTTGTAGTCTGAGCTTTACAGTCAGAATTTTTCCAGGGCATCTTTGGAAAGAAGGGCAAACTCCTATTAAAGGAGACTCAAGTAACTACCTCCTTCAAGTGCCTTGTGAAATAACTAAAAGTATCAAGAACCCTTAGTTTCAAAGGGAAAATGTAGTTATTTTCAAAGGAAAATTACTCAGTGTTTTATGTGGCTTTCTACATTTTGGCACAAATCATATTTGATGCTGGGAGTTTGTTTCCCCAAAATTCTCTTGAACATTTAATGACAGCATTGAGATTCTAACTGGGATCCAATACTTTTTGATTGTTTATGAGAAAGTTTGTGCTCATAGATCAGAATAATCATAATCATTAATAAACCAGAAGTCCTTTTATAACCTCTTATAGCCCTAGCCTTCACTTATCATTTCTAAAAGAAAATTCAGCCCTGTATCTCTCTTTCATTAGGTTGCCATTTTTGGAGTTATGTAGCAAAGAGGACGCAGGAAATAGAAATTGGACTTCTACAGCTGCCAGTCCATTCCTCACCAGTGTTTTCAGATCAGAGTGGAACCAGCAACCGTAAACAAATGTTGAGAGATTTAAAGATAAGTGTCCCTGGCAGTCTGCAAGCAGATTCTCCTTTTAGGTTAGCTGTGTGGCTAGACTAGAAAAGTAACAGTCAAAACCTAATTTTTCAATATGGATTTTTCTGTATGTCACAAGAAATCTAGATCAGGCTGTGGCTCAAGAGATCATGTAGGAAATAAAGCATTGACTGGAAAACAAAGTCAGGAGAGCCAAAACAGCAGAGAAGTTCTGGAGAGAAGCCTCTCCAACTTCACAGCTCTTTAAATGAGGAAAACACTCCTGTGGCAAGTACATGGCCATAGCTTATCTTCTATTCATCCCTTTTCTCCATGATGCCCTGTTCTTTCCCACCGGGAACAAGCCCAATAGACACTTTAAAGGCTGTGATTAACACACCGTTGACCACGTTTTCTTGGCAAAAGAAGTTACATTTGTCCTCCCAAAATTGCTGTGTTCACCAACTGTCTAACTACCTTCTATGTCTTTGAGTTCTATCTCAAGAGATTCAAGCGTTATACTCCATAATATCAAAAGCATCAAACGCAATGCCAATTTGTACAGTGCTTATTGCAATGGAAACCTCAGTCAAGCCTCACAGTGCCATTGAGACAGAAACAATACTAACATTAAAACAGATTTTTTTTATCAATCAAAAATTGAGATACTTTATTTTCAGTCATAGGTGCTTCAGACCATAATTGGTCCCCTGAGCAGCTGTGTTAACCTCATCTGCAATTTTATTTTGGACTTTCTGAGTTGAACCCAAGCTTTATCACACAAAACTAGTTTCTGAGCATGTAAACTCAGTTTCAGGAAATTAATTTCTGAGCTATAGAAAACTAGACATGGAGAAAAGCTGTGAGCAAATTTGGGCAAAGAATTTCTGTTGACACTGCTTCTAAAATTTAGTGGACAAATGATGTCATGCAAATCTTTGTGAGAAACAGTTGCTTTCTGCAGAGATTTTTCATTGTTTTCTGAAAAGCCAAAAATGTTTTCAGCATTTTAGCTAAGATTCAGATTTCTGTAAGGGAAGCAAGAAATCTCTTGACCCACTCTGATGTAATCTATTTTGCTTTCAATAAAGGTGAGCTTACTGATCAGCCTGCATCCTGTTTCCTACTTTTTCTTTGTTACTCAGATAATGACTGACCATCTGCAATGTGCTATTGTGGTTGTACGGAGAAACTTTGAAAGCTTAACGTGTTGACCACAATCGTGTTTTTTGATGGAAAATGTCTTTCTTCAGATGTTTGTAGTGCTTAGCACTGATGCCAGGATTTCAATGAGAAGCCCTCAGGAAGGTGCAAGCTATCTATCATGGACTGATTCAGTTTTGCATGTTCTGAGACATGAAGATGAAGTTTACTATTGAGTGCTCATTTCCCCTCATCCAGCTGCTAGAAAGGATATTCTCTCCATCGCAAGCCATCACTTTACACTGTGAATCAAAATTGTTGTTTTAAATTACATCACTGTCATTAAATCTGCCAGTGGTGCAAAACCTGAGCAGTTATGCCAGGACTGAACACATAACTATGTGATGAAAATAAGATGCCAAGGTGTGGATGGAAGGGAGTAGTTTACATTACTTAGAAAGACTCCAGGTGGGTGCAATTGCCCACGCTGGGACTAGCTGCACAGTGCTTTTCATTGTCACAGATGGTAGGTGTTAGATGATGCAATGTGTACAGTGCCAGACAAATTACTTTTTTAGCTCATTCCCCTGGCAATAGGAGAAGAATCTGAAGTGGATTTCTGTGCAAACCTGGAGCAGGAGTTGCAAGCTGCAGCCCCAGCTGAGATCCAAGCAGTCAATGGGCCCAGTCTTTCTAACCAAGGCAGAGACTTTCTCTGGGGGATGGGGAATTACATAGAAATTGCCTGGAGTTTGGAACAAGTCCACTTAGTTTTAAATTAAGCTGTGGATTGGGGAACACTCTTATTCAATGAATGTAATGAACTTAAGAGTTGGAAAAGCCTGCTCCTAAATGAAACCCTTGATATAATTCCAGTAACCACTACAACCAGTGTTTAAACACCATGATGAAAGTTGGTCTCCATGACACTTTCAGCTGCAGTTGAAATTAAAAGTTGGGTTGTTTTTTGTTTTGTTTTTTATTTTCCCCCTCCCCACCCGTATTTCCAGTCCAACACTACTGAGGTCCAGGTGACAAGCTGGAAGTCTGTGATGCTGAAGTTAAAGCTCCTCATATCCTGAAAGTCCAAAGCTACTCAGGCAAAAGCTGTGGATGCTGGTAGCTGAAATGGTAGCTGAATCCCCGGCGAGCCCCTGCACCGCCCAGGAAGGTACCGTGAGGTGCCTCCCCTCTCAGCAGCCGGGGGTGCCTTGAGGAAGAGGAGGGGAACTTGCCTGGCCTTAAAAACCCGTTACTCTCCCGCAGGCAAGTCCCCCTGGGGCTCTTCCTCGGCAGTGGGAGCTGGGGTAGCGGCCACCGAGCCCCGTTCTCCAGCAGACCTGCCCCTTACCCCGTCCCGCCCCCTCTCCACTCCTCCATCGCCCCCTCCCCTCTCCCCACCAGGGGCGGGGGCGAGGCTGCCCCGCGGGTGACCNNNAGGCTGCCCCGCGGGTGCCCCTCCCGGCGGGCGCGCCCCCACCGCATCACATGAGGGGGCAGCGCGGCCGATCGCTCTGCCCCAGCGCCCGCCTGCCTCCCTCCTTTCGCAGCCTCGCCGCAGCCCGGGCTGTGCAGAGTCAAAGCGCGGATCAGGTTCCCTGCCTCCGCTATAAAAATCTCGGCGAGACATCTCCGGCGGGAGAGCGAGCGAGACGGGGCGCGGGAGGAGCGGAGAGTGAGGAGGCAGCCGGCGAGCCCGTCAGTTGGGAAGCGAAGGGACGCGCTGCGGCGGTAGCGGCAGCCGCTGCTCATCAGGGACGCCCGCGGCTTGCCCCTCTCAGCTGCGGGAGAAGAGCTTTCATTGCCGCCCGAAGTAAGTCTGAGGGGGCTGCGGGGGCTCCTGGGGTGCGCCCGAGGGGTGGTGCTCCCCCGCTCTCTTCCCCGAGGAAGGGTGGGAAGGGCTTCCGCCTGCCTTCCTCCTGCCTTCCCCCGGCTCCTATTTTTTTTTTCCGGCGGGGCTCCTTAGCCCCGGCACTCACCTCGCTGGTGGGGAGAGGGGTCGGGGGGCTGGGTGGGAGCCTGGACCCAGTGGGATGCATATGTGTGGGGGGACACCTGCGTTCTCCAGAAACACCTGCCCGCCGGGGGGCGAGGTCTACGTGTGCCCAGGAGCTGGACGGGGTGGTGGGTCTTTGAAGTGGTGGGAGCGCTAGCCGCCGGCCGTCCCGTCTCTCCCGCGACCCGCTCGGGGTGGTGGCCGTGGATCGGTAAGCAGGAGCGTTAAAAAGCCAAGGCAGGCTGAGAAAGAGAAAGGTGGCAATGAGGGACGTGACCCAGAGGGGAAAGGAGGCAGGAATTTTCGGGCTGGTCTGTTCCGAGAGGACAAAAGGGCAGCGGATTGACCCCAGAGTGGCAAACTCTCTGCAGGTCTCAATTGCCCTGTGCCAGTAATGTCCCAGCTGAGACTTGGGATAATGGTACCATCAGACAGAGCGCTTTGCTTTTTTTCTTGGGACTCTGCCTTCTTATCTCTAGTTTACTTCTGGTGTAACAACTGAATCTAGCAAATGCTGATAGATCTTTTTAAAACTGTCGTCCTTAGTTTATGTCTCCCTTTTCTTCTGGACGGACTGGCTGGGACAAAATCTGAGTTAACAACTGTGAAAACAGATTCCTCTTTTTTGAGCATACACATTACTCTCCAAATGTGTTATGATGTCTGACATTGATGCTTCTAATTCCTTACCCTCCTTCATCCTCTTCTTTTTTCCAAGTTGAGCTTTTTACTGGGGACAGGTAATCTTCATTTTTTGGGAGTTGATTTGCTCCTTTTACTTGTTCCTGTTGGCTATTGCACACCTTTCTCTTCACGTTGCAAGTGGTTTGCCTTGGTGGTGAATGTCTGTTGTGCATTAGCTTAGCAATACACTCTGAAGCTGGGTTCCAGGATACAAACTCTAGAGACTAGTTGGTTCTTGGGAGCATTATGGAAATGTTCGTGATGTGCATTAATCTTTCACTGTGAGATGACCCTGCAGCTGTGGGTAGTGTTGGGTGTTTTAACTAGATCCTGTTTGCTCTAAGTGATTTTTATTACAGTGGAAGACTGTTTTACCTGTGGCTCGTTAACTCTTGAACTTTCTGCCCTTTCCTTGTTTTCCCTTTGGGCCTTGATTTTTATTTTTATTTTTTTTTTGAGCTTTTAGCATAGTTCAACCTTTTGGGCAAGAAATAGACTGAGTGCATAACTTTGTTAGTGAGAAGGAGGGAAGGTATGGAGAGAGAAAAGGGAAGGATGTGGGAAAAGTTGTTACAAAGAAAGATTTTTCTATGTTTTTTTTGGACAGTATGCTTGAACTGATTTACAAAGCAACGTTTATAGTTTTTTGCTGTTTATATTTGTTTCTTCCCTGCAAAGAAAAAAGAATTAAAAAAACCACCCCAAACCCCCCAAAAAGCCTGAAGTCTGCAAAGTCTGAACTCTTTTATCAAGAGACATGGTCTGAAGGGAAAAAGGAACCTGCATACTTGTTACACAATTTGTTGATTTGCTGTAGTAATGAACATTTTGAAGTGAATGAAGAGGGTACTTCATTGGAGAGGACAAACGAACAAAAAAGCAGCAACAAAGAAACCTGCTGTGTAATTTAGTGACTCTTCCGAAAGAGAAGGAAAACAAGGGTTTCCTGTCTGCAAGCTAAGCTAAACTCTTTGGTAATTTATTAGTAAACTTTGGATGAAATTGAAGGACAGAAACTTACTCACTTTAGCATGCTCCCAAGCAAGCTTTGGGTGGAAAAAAGAGAAGCCAGCAACAAATCGTTCTTTTAAAAGTGGTAAGTCTTTGTTTATAGCGTAGAAGTGGCCTAAGAAAAATAGACTTTGTGCAGTTATCTAGAAGTCCATCATCAGTTATTTAGGATACAGCCTTGCCAGCAGAATGTTGGTCTTACTATAGTACTACAGAATATAGTTCTGCTATCCTAGCGCCATGTGCCTGTGTTCCTCTGCACCCGTGCTAACAATGAGGAAACTTTGGAGGCTTATTTCTGACAGAGCTGTACTGATGGATGTTTTGTGTAGATTCATCTTTCTGTTGCAAATGTGAACATTATCACTAGCTGGCTTCCATTAGTCAGCAAGGTACTTGCCTGACACATCCTAAGTTTCTTCTCAGTCATTCTGGGAATGGTTGTCCTCAGATAACAATTAAAAGTAATCCTTTTACAGGAGTTCTGAAAATGCACTCATTTGACTCATACTCTATTTTATTTTAGCGTGGGGTTTTTTGTGGCAGGGAAGATATGATTTATCAAGTGTTATAGTGTAACAAGTGTGTTAGTGTAATACTAGGGCATTAGGGATGGAGCTGGCACTGCTCATGAAACCCTCCGGCTCTTTTCAACTCCCTCATTACCTACACTCCCAGCCTTGGTGTTTTCTGTGGGAACTGGTCTTTAACAATGTACCCTTTGCTTCAATATTTGCAACCTCTTGCTGATCAGTGTATCAAAAGCATTTTCATTTAGGGGATTCATTTCAGGACTTTAATTGAGGAAATCTCTTTGTTTCAAGCCTCTATAATAAACCATTCAAAATGCTGTCTTTGAGCGAACTAGGTCACTGTAACGTGCGCACACACAGAGTGATTCTCGTCTGCTTAGGGTAGCTTGCATTCAGTTGAGCCATATCCCTGGTGAGCTTGTCCCTGATTTATCCTTCTTGGACTGGTTTGTTCACAGGGAGCTTATGCTGAAAATTCACTGCTGGAGGTCATTCTCCATTCTTGGCATCTCTGGCAGCCTTAAGCTTAAATTGCAGCCTCATTTTCTGTCCAATCAATACCACTCTTATGTCACTGAGTTTCCATGGTGCCTCCAATCTTCTGTCTACATATTGATGTCTGACAGCAGGAATAGCATTCTGTGTCACTATATATACTTAGGAAACCTGTCAAAACTATTTAGGGTCTGTCGCACTAATTTATATCCATATCCTGATATTATTTGTATTTGTTGAGCTTTGACTGATGGAACTCACTGCACTAAGGAATCAGCCCCAACAATACACTCTAGGGATGGCTCAAGGAATGGATGTTTTGAGAAGGGGAAAAAGACTCTCTTCTAGAGTAGCTGGGGTAGTCTAGAATCCTTTGAGCACAATGGATTCGTTTTGAAAACATCCAAGTCTCAATGGCTCCAAGTTAATGCTTTGGCAATCGTTCTCCTTTGTGCTATTCTGAATACATAGAGGGTCCTCTCGGATGGAGCCTCGGAGAGGAAAACAGAACACTGGGTATTGTCAAGTGTTCAGCGTGCATTTGAGAAGAGTTAGGGGAAGTTGGAGTCTGTTGTCTCACATCAATTTCTTCAGCAGAAGCACTGTGGAAAAGTGAAACAGAAGGAGTGAGGAATGTCTTCTGTAATGTGGATGTTTGTGTTTTACTACAGTAACCTACAGAGCATAAGAAATGGACTGGTGGTGTCTCTGTAGATTGACACAGCAACAAATAAGATGAGAAAAAGCATGTCATTAACTTCAAAGGGACTGATACTTGTTACTTGTGCTAACAGTAATAGATACTGAATAAAGACCACTATATATGTTGTTTTTTCTTTTTTATTTTTTTAAATTTCAATATGCTTTGCAAACCATCAATGGTGTATCAAACAGAGATGGTCATCAGCTGGAGAAACTCTTTCATCTCTACCTTTAACATTGGCTTGATCCAGCATATGAAGTAAGAGTTGGCAGTCAGTATGGAATTTGCTGCTTTAAATTGTTTGCTCTGAGTTGCCAGAACTGATTTTGTGATGCCAAGTTCATTAATACTTTTCAGACCCTCTTGAGGCTCCTACAGTCTTTTCACCAGTGAAAAGTAAGGACTTTAAAGACATAAAGGGCTCTGTTGCAGGTAATGTTTAACATAATGGTGTTAAGATAGTTCAGTTAAGTTTTCAAGAATGGCTTACCTTATAGGGGCAGAAAAGGGTCAGTAGGACTTTACCAAACTAGACACTCTCTTGGCCAGTATGTCTCACCTTGTTGTACTCCAAGGATTAGAGTCACTGAACTGTTTAAAATATCTGGCTATACCTCCTGCAGTGGCACCATGATGATTTTTTTTTAAAACTTTTCTCATTTCCTCCCTTGCTTACATATGTGGGAGTGACTTTTTCAAAAGTGTAATCATCTTGCAGACTGCTTTTTAATGTCTTTCAGACTGAAGGTTGAGAGAACACAGCTGTAGGCAGTTTCATGGGAGATGGGAAGGGGGAATGTGAACATAATAAAGAGCTAGATATATTACTCATGCAGCCAGGTGATTTTCACCTCCTTCATCCCTCCACTCTAAAATGCATCTGCCCTTCCTTGCCTTCCCAGAATAGCACATTCTGGTTTCAGTGTGGATAACCTCTGGAGGTGAGTAGAGCTGACAAAGTAGAACTGTCTAAGGCAAAGCCCAGTTAGATTACATTAAGAAAAATATATTAATATGTTAATTTGGGCTGTAGGAGCACATTGCTTGGCAAGTGCCATTGATTACATGGTAGCTGCAACAGAGGGGGAAAGACTTTTAAAGCATTACAGGAATAGGGGATTTTCTGATAAAAATAGTCTCTGAAAATAAATAGTGCTTGGGGCTCCTGTCCACTGCCATTTAGTAAACAGCAAAGTTCAATTTAAAACTGAACCTTTCTGCTCTGAGGCCTGCCAGCACTATTTTGGAGCTCGTTAAGTGTTTCATGAGAGTGTTATAGAGTGCCAGTGCAGCTTGTACCTGGTCAACAATCCCTTCTTTTGTTGTGTATGATATCCTCTTCAAATGCCTGCTGGGAAGGAAAAGAAAGAGGAGAAAGTCTCTAATACCTCAGTCCAAATGCTTGTTTTAACAGTGGTCCACAGCTAGCTAACAGCATAAGGCTGGCAGTGGAGAGAGGGGCAGTACTAGTGATGCCAGCAACAAGGTGAAGGTATCCTGTTTCTCAGGCTCGAGTGTAAAGTTGGCCTTGATCTTCTGAGCTCATTAAGAAGATAGGCTACTCTGTTGTCTTCACCATCAGAGCTTGGTACCTGCATCCACCTGTTGCCTTAGGCTATCCTTGAGGATTGGAAAGGTAAAAAACAGATATTTAATTGTGTTCTATGGGAGGAATTCTCTGTGTACTCACAAAAGCAGTAAATAAGTAGATATCTGTGGAAATCAATGTCCGTGTCTGATTGCAAGCAACAAAACCAACTGAACTGGCTTCTCAAATTCAGTTTCACTGCAAATCAGGCACAAAACCTGTTCTGTTCTTAGGTTTTGTTTCTTAGAGCCATGTGAACAAAGGCGTTAGTTTTATAACCAACTAAAGATGATCTGACTACGGCATTTAAGACTTTCTTGTGCTGGTTCACCAGCACAACAGATTTATTTATGTATTTATTTTTTTAGCTATACTTCTCACACATCATGTATCTCAAAGTGCAAAAGAGCCTTAGTAGTGCAATGCAAATGTATGCGCCCATCTGTAGCCAACAACAGAAGGCTCACAGTCTGGAGCATCTTTGCCTCCGTGACAGGAACATCCAAAATGTGCTTAATGCTCTGTGTAGGTAGTTCTCATATCAAAAACTTTGTATTTAAAAGTAACCATTTTACAGATATTTTGTTTTTATTTTTTTTATAGATTTACAGCATGCAAGCAACAGTGGGAAGAGTGACATTGGCTCAAAGTTCCCATTGTAACACTTCTGTGATGCTCTTCTAGGCACGTTGTTAGATGATTAAGGATGGATGTTTTCAAAAAGATCTACTATCTTTGAAAGTGATGTAAGAAGGGTATTAGAAATAGCCTCCCTAGGAAGATGACACCTCTCATATGGTGGTGTCTCTGCAGAATTACAGCACTACAAGGTCACAGTTTGCTTTTGGACAACAAAACTTCTTCCATTTCCTTATTAAGATCTTTTTCAGCTCACTAAGAATCATATTCTACCTGTCAAGCAAAGATTAATACTGAACCAGATACACATTCTCCAAACATTATTCAGGCAGAGTTGATGTTTCTGCAAGAACTATAGAATTCAGCCTAGTTTTAGAAAGTGTGCCCACCCTTCTGTTTTGGTGAACAATACTTCAAAATAAGACACAAATGAGTTGTTATGTTGGTAAATGGCAGTGATTCTTTTTGTACTTCTTGCAGCAGAATCTCATTACTTTCACTGAAAGTGCCTTTGGAGTGAGTACCTTTTAGTAAGTGAAAGATAAGAGGTTGTTCTGATACTCTGCCTTGATTCTAGTGGAAAAACACTTTGTTCCTTTACTTTGAACAGTAAAAATTAGGTGTTCAAAAGTAGCCACCCTACTCCCACCATATTAAGCAGAAATAGTATGAACTTTTGTTCTAGCTACCTGGTTTGTTTCTCCTGGAGTACAATCTTCTATGGTAGTAGCTTAGCATTCCTTCTGATGCTGCTGCTGAGAGGCCCCTGAGATGCAATGATTGCTTCCCAATAGCTTGTGCCATCTGACTGCCTGGTTGGTTGTTTGGATTGCTGCCTTCCCAGAGGTCACAAAGATGTTTTTGTTTGCACAAGAGTCACTTACTTTTATTAGAAGCCTGCCTGGGTGCAGCTGATATGTGGTAGGGACTGAGGGGTAGGGGGAAAAAAAATAAAATCTAAGGCCAACAGACAGGGTTTTCAGAAATCTTCCAAAAACACTGCAAGCTTTGATTCAGGAACTTCGTGTCAGTTCACTTATTAAATCCTCACATTCCTAAGATGTCCCTTGTTTCTTGTCTGCTTTTGCTAATCTCTGTAGTTGGTGCTTGCTTAAGTGATGATTTGGCAGCAGTGTGTGAGCGTGTATGTGATTGCTGTTGGCATGGCAGTTAGTCTGTGAGATGGTATTAGCATACTTGATCCATGCTGCAGGCTGCCTCCTCTTCTAGGCGTGTGTATGCAGTGTGTGTATGTGTAACCAAACAACTCGGTGTCATGTCCCATTCGCCCCACAACAGAAAGCCACAGAGCAGCCACTTATGGTATGATGATCTTCTGGCCACTTTGACCAAAGAGTTCAGAAGAGCCCAAAGGCTGCTCTTCTTTCCTTTCTATTACTAATAATAAATAGATCATCCACCAGCAGAGGATTCATAAAGAGCTGCAGGGATCAGGGGCTGTCCAAATAGGGGGATCTATGTTCAATGTAGTTCCCAGGAGTTTCCCTGCAGTCGCAAAATGATGTGGGAACCATGTTTATGGGATGATAAAGCAGAATGGGCAAGCTCCACTCCCTTCACATTTGCTAGCTCAAGAACCTCTCTGAGAATGGGACATGGGCTTTAGTTTGTGGTTTGGACTCCTTAATCTTGAGTGGCCATTGAGCCTATAGGTGTATATGTTTTAAGAAGCATCAGTCTCTGTCTCAGTCGCTTGTAATTTGAGCTATAGCCTTTGTATGTCTCTTGCATTGGAACAGCTTTGTGGATCATGCGTTACCTCACTGAGAACAGTGGGGTTTAACTAAACAATGTAAATGTAAAAGTATATATCATGGAATCATTATGGTTGGAAAAGACCTCTGAGATCATTGAGTTCAACTGCCCAGCCAACACTACCATGAAACTTTTGCTTGGCCAGAGACTTAATTTAAAAGATTAAACACAGTCAGATGAAATAAAAATCTGTGATGATACAATAGGTGTTCAGGTGCATGCCCTTTGAGTGGGTGGGGATGAAGTCCCTTGTAGTAAGTTTTCTAGCAACACAGATACTGTGGGTCCTTTGGCAGCCTCACTTGAGATTTTTCTGGACATCTGCTTAAACGTGAGTTGCTCCTGTATTTTTTGGTAAAATTCAAAGGTGTGGTGTGGGTCTGATGTAGCCCTTAGCCAAAACCTGTCCTTGTACAACCATCTGGTACTGATTCTGACTTCATCCTGATAACAGGTAGAGGCTGCTATCTTCCCACTGGGATCAGTCTTTGAGTCTTCCCTGTAAAGAAAGAAAACTTCTGTGCTTAACATCTGAAATGGTTTTGTGAAGCTGTCTGGACTCAGACATGTAGGACAGTGGGGGACGTTTTCTCTCTCTCTGTCTCTAACTACATACAAAATTGATCATGTTTTCATGATGAAAAAATCTGAAGGTCAAGAAGGGATGGGAATGGGAGGAAAAATGGGTGAACGCCTTGCTGTTAAGCATAACTTTGATCTAGAATAATTACTTTGAGACTGCTTTCAAACAACATTTATAGTTTATTTATGACTATATCTCTGAGGAAGCAGTCCTTCAAATAAGAGCCCCTCTTTCTTGTGCTAGCCACAACTGTAGGTTGAGTGGATATGGAGACTGTGTGTTTTTTTTCATAGAAAAAATGAGATGTGACACTTTCTCCCAACACTGTGTTTTACACACATACATCTAAACTAAGTCTCTGTTTGGAGAAACTTTCTAAACTGTAGAGATGTGTAGCAAAAATGTGTTAGCTAACTTTAGTCTTCCCAATTGCACAACGTGTACTATAAGTGACAAGTTCACATGTTTCTGTATTGACAGCTTCAGCATGTGCAATAAGGCTCTAATTCTAGTTGGGATTTTACCAACTGAGATTTGTCTAGTAATTGTAGGTGGGAATTTCTTGTCTTGTTTTAATAGGAAATTCTCAAAGTAGTAAAAACTTCAAAGCAGAAATCATCTGTGAAGTGTAAATTATCAAAGTCAAGAAAAACAGAGATCGAAATATTTCTTATAAGGCTTGTTGAAATGGAAAGTTCTGAGTTACTGAATCCAAGATTTGTACTCAAGGTCAGTGAAATTCTAGTGGGTATCTGGACATTTGCAGCACTTAATGGCTATTGAGAGAAAGAAAACAAGAACTTGATGCCTACATTTCAGATATACATTGGCTATAGTAAGCTCTTTATGATGCTTAGGTGATGCTGTTCATTATGGCATTTTTATGATCACAGTGTCTCATAATAACAGTGATACAGCATGCAGAAGTGGGGAATGAAGATCATTTTCTCAAATTTATCCTTTCCTGATCAGTTTAACTTTTTAAAGCATACCTTAAAAACTAGAATATAATTAATTGTAATAATTGTAAACATTTGTAAGCAATTGTAAATTTAGTTATTTGTATTTCAAAATTATTTCTTTACAAAATAACTGTAAATACTTGTAATAAATTATAATTGTTTTTTACAAGTATCACTTCTATAATTATAGAACTGAATAAAATAGGATTGTGACTTAATTTTTTCCCCAAAGACTCTTTTATGTTCTTTTCAATTGCTCCACAGGATGTGGTGTTTGGGATTTTATTTATTTATTTATTTTCCTCCCTGTATAATCATGTCTTCTGTTGCAAAAGACATTTCAGCCTTTGTTCAGTGTGAAGCAGACCCTTGGCCTAGAATAAGATAGCTTTCACTGCCTGATGCAGTGTGTGATCTGTGTGAAATGAAAGAGGGTTGGTTTTTTTGGGTTTTTTGTTGTTTTTTTTTTTTAAATCTCATTTATATTTGTCTTCCCTCAGGTTTTAAAGAGTATTCTAGGCTTAAAATCTTTTTTGGAGAATTTACAAGCTGTGGCAGCTGATCCCAGGTGAGCTGCCTATGCTGAGCAGCCTCACGTAGTTCTCTAGTTTCCTTTCTCAGGTTCCTGTCCAGTCCCAGTTTTGTTTCTTTGCACAGCTAAACCATTGAGAGTTGCTATTGCTTCTAGAGCAGAAGCTGCATCAGGCTGTCAAACAGGTCTGGGTTTTTCTAAGATGTGGATCATGCCCAGTGAGCAGCAGTCCAATTGTACAAGATATGAAAGCAGAAGAGCATAGGGGAGTTCTGTAAAACCAAGGTGATGTGGGTTGCTTAGAACTCTTTGTCAGTAGTGTTCATCTTCCTTAGCTTTACAAGTGCATAGATCTCAAATGGATTTTTCCATGACTAGATAAACCACACCCAAGCTGCTTTGGTTTTGAAGATAGATTTCCATAACTCTGAATGTGAGGTTTCCTTAATCATAAATCTGAATTCCTGTGTCTCTAATGTCCTTATTTTCATAACCTCAACTTCTCTTTGCTTTAATCTCACTTCTATTTAAATAGTGTAGTAGGTCACCCTTCATAAATATTACATGTTCTCTGATGTTTCTCATTTTCAGTGGCCTTCTACAGCCTGCTGCCAAGTTCTATTTACAAAGGCCTGTAGAGAAAGTACAAGGGGCAATGGTTTTAAATTGGAGATGAGTCGATTTGGACTTGAGACTAGGAAAAAGTTCCTTACCACGAGGGTGGTGAAACACTGGAACAGGTTGCCCAGGGAGGTGGTTGAGTTCCCATCCCTGGAGGCATTCAAGGTGAGGCTTGCCAGGGCTCTGGGCAAGCTGATCTAGTTGGGGATGTCCCTGCCCACTGCAGGGGGGTTGCACTAGATGAGCTCCAGAGGTCCCTTCCAACCCAAATGATTCTGTGATTCTAAATCAGCAAAGTGTTTCAGCTTATTTATTTCTGAGTGTGCTCTTAATTCATGTCTTTATTTGAGTGAGCACATTTAATTGAAATTTAACTTGGCATTCTGTAATTGCATTGGGATTTCCATAGTCAAACTTTTTTTCTGTATAAAATTTTGGAAGCACCATTTTAAAGTTTTTTGTCTAGCCTGAAATGACCCTTTTGCCAAGCACTTCATAAATGCTCTCAAGAACACTGATCCTAGGCTGAACTTTGGGATCTACAACCCTCCTCTTCTGTATGAATAACTGATTATTGTTCTTATCCTGGGATTCTCAGTTCCTTGACTAATACTTAGAGTGACAGGACCTTACCTCTTATCCCATTATTACCAAGCTCCCCTAATAGCTTTTTTTGAAGTCTGAAAATTAAAAAAAAAAATTTTACATATATTGAAAAAAACCCCAACAAAGCAGGATATGTTTTTAAAGGCTTCCTCTAGATTAGGGAGGCATGATTTATCATTGTGAAAAATGTGCATTTTTAAACTTTTCTAGTTGTGGGATGTCTGTTTCAGGCTAGCTGGTTTACACTTGCCTTTAACTGATTTTTCTCATCTCTGAAATGCAGTTTGGCACAATTGAATTTCTCAAGTTGTTACTTTTTTAAATTTATTTTGTTTCTCCCACCTCTGTCTGGCAGTTCTGCCTCAAGCTCTTTACTTGTATAACCCTAGGGCATGCATCTTTCTTCCCTACTTTGAAATGAAGACTCAAGCAGAGGAGCCATTTAACTTCTGTGCAATTCCTTTTTCTGCCCTCATTGACTTTGTGTCAGAGTAGTCTGCAGTATAGTGTGCAGGACCCACTGGCTCTTGTGGAGTTCTATTTTCCCATGTGCTTAAGAAATGCCTTATTACTTGTCACTATGTATTTGCCTCCTTGTTCCTCAACCTTGATCTTGGATCTCTTAATCTCCATTTTGCCTCTCACCTGCCAAAGTCATTCTCTCCTGTTAGTTTTGCTTGGGCTGGATTTCCATTTTCTTTCTCTTAAGGATGTTTTGTGAGTGAATAAATTCTTAAATTACATTTGAGAAGCCTTTTTTGGTCTTCTCTTTTGAATGGTTAGGAGGATCATCAGTGATTGCACTTTGGCACACTTTCAGAGTATCTGTTCTCATTCCTTGCATGCCTTATTAAAGGAAGGCTCACAGGGAACAGAAAGAAGTGACTCTCAAATTCTGTGCTTCTGGAAGCCCAGTTCTCTTTGGACTAGTAATGACCTCCCAGTTGTGGCATCCACCATAATGATGTAATAAATTTGGGGTGAAGGATTTAAAGGATTGTGAGAGAATTCCATGTTTACATCCTATGCCTGTGTATCCGATCTATGGCAATCTTCTCTTTGGAAATTAGTCTAGAAACATAGCCCTGTCTAATAATTTCCTTTCCATTGTTTGGGACTCTCTCATAGGTTTTTTTCTGCAAGCTTCAAATCAGCTGCCACCATATGAATTGGTTACACCAACAAGATATTATTTCTAGGGATCACATTTTCACTTTTCTAGAAAACAATATGGCATCATCATTTGATCACCCAATGTTTTTTACACTGTTCATTACTGGCCTGAATTGAAGGTTGATGTTCTAGTCTCCTCAAGACTCTGACTCAGAATTTGTAGTTGGAAACACTCCCCTAATGTACTTCCCTGTCAGGAAATGTTAATTGGAGAGAGCTTGAAGTGTCAGATTTGTACTTTTGACTTCTTTCTCTTTCTTTCTTGGTATATGTGCAAGCATAGTTTAAGATTACATGCTTTCTCTTTTTAGAAGAATGCCCCCTAAGCATTTTAGCTCAAGGCCTAATCTAAAGTCTACTGAAGTAACTAAATGTGCCTGTATATATAAATACATATATAAAATATATGAGCAATGTAGGCTCATTGTGATTTAGCTTGGCTGCTTAATTTGTCTTCAACACTTGTATAACTGCCTTTTTTTTATTAACCCTTCAGCAAACTGCTCCAGGAAGCTGTTTGTGATATCAGAAATGCAAGCTGATTGCACTAATGTACATCTAATTTGATGCCCTGATGCTTTCCAGCTGTGGTAAATGGACAGCTATTCAGAAACAGAGTTGCAATAACTTGTGAAAACTGTTCATTTTCTCTTAAGTCTGCCTGTGTTCAATTAAGCTGATGCTTATCTCCACACCCCCCCCCCNNNNAGACGATTCTTTTCTCCCCCCCCCCCCCCCCCCCCCCCGGTTTCTATTATGGGATATCAAGATTTAGCAAGTTGAGTTTACCAGTACTTTAAGGTTATTACCTTTTAAATAACGAATCCTAAAGCAAGTCTTTGGGGTTTTTTATTTTTTGAATAGGAGGAATCTTTTGTTGCATCTCTCATTGTGGAGCTCTCTGGCATACTTGGTGGTTGTAGACAAGACAGGGTTTAAGCATCCATTTATGTAGTTACTCCTCAGTAGAAGGCCAGGTTACATCTGTGTGCACAGATGGACTGAGAGGCACAGGGGAGAGTAGTGTGTTATCACCAAGTGATGTCACAACAATCAATCAATCTCAAAGCCTCTGTGCATCGTTCCCCTCACCCCCCCCATTTTGATGCCTGCCAGCATCTCTTTAGCAGAAGCAATTCAACTTATGCAAACATATGCCATAGCAGGAAAGGAAGGCTAATTGATCAGGAAAACTGAAATGGGCTTCTATATTTGACAGGTTTTGTTTTTTTCTTTTTTTTCCTGTTAGTGGATATAAAAGTGATTACTAATCACAAAGGTTACCTGAGCTCCTACCTTTAGAGAAAAGCATCTATAAAGGCATATGTGGAAAGAGGTGGTTATGAACCTCTGCTACATGGTGCATAAATGTTCTTCCTTAGTTTTCAGCAAACTAGGATGTGCAAGTTAGGTGCCTTGCCACCTGTAAGCCCCCTCTCTCAGCATTTCCATATAAGCCTGTTAACTGGATTGCGCTGGACTTGTGAAAAAGCTTATTCTTATTCTTGATGAGCTCAAGAGACTGTGAATGGGCACAAGGGCTTAGTGCTCTTTGTCATCATGGGAGTCACTAAATGCCTTGGGGTTTTCGGAGTGATACATGTAGCAGAATCGGTAACAGAAGCCAACCAAGGTTGCAGTTAACCTCCTGCTACTAATGGTGGTGCTTTTAGATCATTTGCCTACAATGGCTCCGAGTGTGGCAAATGAAGGAGTGACAAGTAGCTTCTGTTTCAAGTAAATCCTTCTTTAACTGGAATGGGAAGAAAAACAAGCCTGGTTTTAATGGTAGTCCACTGCATGTAGCTTTGGAAATTAAATAACTTGACCTTTCTTAAAAGCATATCTTTGTTTCACATCCAGCTGTTATTCAAAGATCATTCCCCAGGGAGGTGAGGAGCTGGCTGGTCTGACAGCAGAAAGGTTGCAGACTGTTTGAGGGAGTTGGTGTTGTGGTGTCTCTCAGAAGCCTGGGTGGTAAATAGCATCTCTTTCCCATTTTCCTGGTCACATGGCTGCATAAGAGAAAAGCTTCATCAAGCTCCTAGACCTTGGACTGGTCTTGCAAAACCCAGCCAGCCCTTGTGAGAGGGGTTAATTCACACCATTGCCAGAGAAGACAAAATGAATCTTTGAAACAAATGTGGTGGTGGGGGTAAATCCATCAATCATGTGAATAAGTGCTTTACAGTAATTCACAAATGCAGCTTTTTCTTAAGCAAGGGCTGGCTGAGTCCGATCAATCCCTTGGCTCTCAAACAGGTCTCAGCAGGCAGTAGCTTGCTCCTTGTGGGTTTGTATGTACATGAAAGCCCACTTTATATTAACTCTGTGGAATAGTATTTTTTTTCCTCGCTCTAAAACCCTTAGCACTAATTCAGTGTAATTATACTTCTTGAATACAGTACTGAGAGCCTCACTCCTCCCCTTTTCCTGTCAGGATATTGGCCTCAAAATCTCTACATGAAGAAAATCCAAAACAACGATGGGATTCTTTGTTCTAACCTCCTACATAGGTTTTTATTATTGCAATGTAACCTTTTGGTCACACTTTCAAGTATTCTCTTTAAAGCTGAAGACTGAAAAATACATTTCCTTTTAAAAATTAATGAAGAATTAGACTTCAGTCTTTAAGGAAAATGCTAAATACTGTCAGTTAGAAGTCATTACTAACTGAGTATTGGCATCCTTAAGAGCCTGAGGCTGCTGAGGACCTCTTTCCACCTTTTTGGAAATGGGAAGGGTACTAGGAAATGACAGGGAGCCTCTTTCCACCTGTTCTTGACTGTGTATGTGTCTTAGGGACAGGCAACCTTTTCCTAGTTTTGTTTTGGCGATGAAAATAAATGGCTTAACACAGCATATTTTAGTTCTTTCTAGCTCCATATGTAGAATGAAACTTATGTAGTAGGAAACACCTGGAAAGCTGTGACAAAAAAAAGAATTTTAGGGGATTGCGGGAGGTAGGCGTTGGCAGATGACCTCTGAATGTACTGTTTGGAGCAATGTCTAAACCAAATTTTTTGGCATATACACAAGGGAGACAGACTAAGGTGGTTGTGGTGATGACAGAGATAGCAGGATAAGGCATTCTGTGGTGGTGTCACCGTTTTCCAAAGGTGCAAAAAAGAAAGACTCTCCAACAAACTAATGGCTGGGGAAAGTTTGCCCTGTGACTTACAGAGCTTAGTCTGCCTGACAGACTCAAGAAGAACAGATAACCACATTATAAATATCTTTTGTGGAAGAAAAATAACAAGCACTGAAGGCCTCTGTAACTTACTGGGGAAAAGACATGATAAGAAAAATTCAATTACAAACTAATATACCATTTTGCAGTGTTGATGGTGGGAGGCAGGATGATAATCTCACAACAACTTTCATAGAAGCCAGTGGATCTCTCATCTTATGAAGTGTAAATGGCAAATGCAGAGTTGTGGACTCCAGAAAATTAGTATAAGGGACTAACTTGGGGCTTTTCCATTAGGACATCCATTTACTCTTGACAGAAGGGTTTTTCTCAGCTGCTCAGAGATGAAATGCAGGCAGGTCAGCAAAGTAGTCTGTGTTTTAAAAGACAGCAGATGTGTCATAGAATCACAGAATGGCCAGCTTAAAGATCCTCTCATTCCAACCCCCCTGCCATGGGCAGGGATGCCACACACTAAGCCAGGCTGCCCAGGGCCACATCCAGCCTGGCCTTGAACACTGCCAGGGATGGAGCATCCACAGCCTCTCTGGGCAATCTGTTTCAGTCCCTAACCACCCTCTAGACTTCCTCTTAATCTCCAGTCTAAATTTCCCCTCCTTCAGCTTGAATCCATTCTCCCTTGTCATATTGCAATCAGACCAGCTGAAAAGTCTCTCCCCTTCTATCTTGTAATCCCCCCCTAGATACTGAAAGGCTGCTATAAGATCCCCTCAAAGCCTTCTCTTTTCCAGGCTGAACAATTCCAACTCCTTCAGCCTATCCTCGCAGGGGAGGTTCTCTAGTCCTTTAATTATCTTTGTGGCCTCCTCTGGACTCACTCCAACAGCTCCACATCTTTTTTATGCTGAGGACCCCAGAATTGGATGCAGTATTCCAGGTGGGACCTCATGAGGGCAGAGTAGAGAGGCAGCATCACCTCCCTAGCCCTGCTGCTCATGTCTCTCCTGATACAGCCCAGGATGCAGTTGGCTCTCTGGGCCGTGAGTGTACATTGCTAGCTCACATCCAGCTTTTCATCTGTCATGAAACCCAAGTCCTTTTCTGCACGGCTGCTTTCAGTGAGTTCCTCAAGTGTCCTGCTTTAACAAGTAATGGAGTTCTCTTTTTAACTGTAATACACAAATAATGTAATTTAGGTGCCAATTTGCTTCCTATAAAGGCTGTAACATGTCGCAAGTCACACCTCTTGTGTTGTCCTTTACTATATCAAATTGTAACCCAGCTGCTGTAAACCTAGTAGAATAGAAACAAACATCACCTGAAAAACAGTGACAAGGGAAATGTGTTATAGAAACTAAAATGGCCATGCTGGGAGGGCATTTACCATCAAAGTATAGAGTTGTAGAACTGCTTACTCCATCCTTTCTAAGTGTGTCAGGTTTTTTTGATTGTTTGGATTTTGTTCCTTTTTCCTTTTTTGCCCCTGATTACCTTACCTTAGTGGAATGGTTGCTAAGTGTGTGCTTTCCTTTTCAATCAAGAATGATTTTCTTGAAAACATACAGGCAGGCTGTGGCCCTTACTCCTGAAACACACTGGTCCTTTAGCACAAAAGATTTCCATCTGAGCATTGTCTTAACTATCTTTATGTCATGCCTTAGAAAAGTGAAATCTGAATGAAGAAAAAGATTCAATTTGAGATAGGTAGATTGTGTCAATTTTTTAATGTAAACAAATCTCTTTCAAGTGAAATAAACTGAATGAAACTCAGGTTTGATTTAAAGTTCAAAGAAGCCTATCTGCACCATTGTGTGGTATCTTTTGCCCACTTTTAGTTGGGGAATGTGCAAGGTATACAGGGATAAGGAGGTCTTCTGGATTTTGCAAGACTGAGGAAACATAGGTGTTAGAGAGGAGGGGGATGTTGGCTTTATTTGGCTTCCTTTAGTCATAGGATTGAGGGAACTTTATGCTTTTCTAGCCATATGGATAGACCAGTTCTGTTTCCAGAATCAAGAGAAATGCTGATTTCGCCCCCCCCTTCATTGAGGAGAATGACAGAGCTTAGCATCTTTGAAATCTAGTTCAGTTTGAGTACTTGCTATAGTTATAATAAATTGCTGGCTTTATTTAAGAAGATTCTGAAAGATGAAATCCTAAATAGGGTTTTCCCAAATGAGAAAAACTTTTGTTCCTCTTGCTGAGAATATGGAACAGTTCCCACAAAGTACATTTCCTTAAATTGAGTTTTCATGTGTAATACAACTTGGGTGGGGAGGACAGGGGGCAAAAAGCAGAATTTATAAGCCTGTGATGTGGAAAGTGGTTATAGCCTACAACAGTTCCCTAGACCTTAGAGGAGCCTCTGTTCTCTCTGTCTCCTGCTTTCTTCTATGCAAAGGTCATTCTTCCCCAGTGACCATCAGGTTCCGTTATTTTTTGTTTTATCTCTGTGATGAATGTTGCTTAATTTAATGATGATGTTGATGTAGTGGAACCATCTGGTAATTCAACTTCAAAAGGCTGAAGCTTGAGGCTGAAATCTTGGAATAGAGGTGCTGGCAGTGGGCAAACCTGGCTCCTGTAGAGCAGAGGGAAAGCCATTCTGGATTTCTAGAGCTAACAAGATATTTATTCTCTAGCTTTATTCAGGTAGCTCCCTCTATTACTAAAAAAAAAAAGGCGTTTTTGACAGGTTTGGTTGTCTAAGTGAGGGCATGTTAATTTTGAATGTTCTTCTCTGGGTAGTTGCCTAGACAGCAAACTTTCTAGCACAAGAGAGGACTTGGTTTAAACAACACAGATAATAAGTATTACCAGAGCCAGATAACTGCAAATAAGCAGGCATCTTGATGAGATTAGAAGGGCAGTAGTAGATAAAACCAACAGAGGCATATACATTATAAGCTACTCTGATTAGCTCCTAATCCTTAAACAGACTTCACTGAACTCTGCCTGGTTGAATTGTTCTCTCTTGGGACAGTTTTTTGATTTGTACTGCTGACACAGAAGATCCATCCATGCTACCTTTTGGGGAATTGTGAGCTGCCAAGGCTGAGAGTTCAAAGCCTGAAGCACACAGAAATTGGGGAACAGCAGCCAGGAACTGGTGCTTTTGCTGAACAGATGGTGACCCAGAAAGCTGTATGCTCAGCATTAAGCACTTAATGACATGCAGGTGTCCTTCATGGTTTGGAGCACTGAAGTTTCTTAAATTTTCTGTAGGAAGTTGGTTACTTTGAAGACCAAATGAGGCTTCCCACCTCTGTGAATCTGCTTGTGGCACAATTTGCTGCTACCAAACTCTGTTTAGCATAAGGAGGTGTGCAGCCCAGAGCTGACCTGAGCTTCCCTACAGTGGGAATTAAGCATAGGTCAAACAGTAACATCTGCATTCAAGACAATTCAAAGCCTTAGCCTGATACCACCAGAGAGAAGAACCATTTAGAGGGTAACTCCTCTAAGATCTAGCTATTATGTGTTCTTAGCATCAACACAAGTTGTTTTACTCTGGAACTGCATGGTTACTCTGCCTGTGTGGAGTAGCATCATCCTATTAATTTCTGCCATGCCTTGAATAAATAATTTCTAATAATTTTTATAACTTCTTTCTATTTGCAAATGAGCTTTTGAAGAGGCAAAACTACAGGTCTGGGTTGGAGGGGGAGAGAGAGAGAGGAAAAAGTCTATGGGCCAAAGGAGTGGGGAGAATGAAGCAAGGCACTGTAAGGTGTTTGATTCTTTCCTCTCCCCCTCTGCTGTGTTGCAGTGCTCTCCCTTCTGTTCTCTGTCTGTGATCCTGCAAGAATTCTTCTGGCCTTTTTACATCTGCAGAGCTGCTTCTCCTAAAGGATGAGGTGTAGAGAGGTAGCAGTAATTCTGCATCATGCCTTCAGTGCTGGCACCCTTCTGTAGTGAAATATAGTTCACTAGCTTGAACAGGTGATAGCTGTGGTCTTAGCAAGCCTTTGTGTATTTGGAGTATGAACAACAAGGTAAAACTGCTGTCTCGGTAGTAGACATTCAGCAGGTGGGAAGGAGCTTTGTCTCTGCCTGCTTCCAGTTTTGATAGACCTGTTCTGATACCTGTAGAAGAGACACTTAGGAGCAATGTAGAATGCCAGCTTTAGTTTCAGTTTATTTATATACTTGTTGTCACTTCTATTTTTCCTTTTTTGAAAGGCTTTCTATAATATATTCATTCCCTCTTATTGTGACTCACAGGCTGTATATACTATATATACAATATATGCAGTATATACTGAAGTGTTTCTGCCTGTGTGCCTGAGCTCCCCTTGCCTGGGGTATCCCTAGGGTAGCTCAAGCTAGAGCTAGTATTAGCCACCATGGAGTGTAATACAGATTATCAAAAAGCTGAAGCTTGAGTATGAGCTCTGAGGCTGAGCTCCCTGACCAGCAGAGGTATTAATGCCACTCCCAGGAAGCTTGGCTTGGCATCTTCCAGAGCTTCCTTCCAACCCAACCCATTCTATGATTCTTGTTCCCTGAATTAACAATGAGTAAAGTTTAATGATTCCTGCCTCTTGAGTGATGATACCTTTTCACTAGAATACTAAAAAAAGGAATTAAATTGTGGCAGAGGGATTGGGGGAACGAAAGAGAATCATGCCTGATTAGCTTTTGGAGGGAGGAAAAAGAAGCTCATGGTTCAAAATGATAATTGCTCTGCAAGGGGCAGATATGTCCTGGAATTATGACTTAATCTCTAGGTAGGCTCTCTGAGTCCTACAGTAAGTTTTGGACTGGCCTTATGTGAAAAGGAGACTGCATTATTGTTCTCTGTCAGGATAAGGCAGGAAGGTAGTTGAAGGCAAGAATTTGCTTCTTACTGAAATCTGCCTTTCACTGCTTCTCTTCCATAACCATCCCAAAGTGCACTACTGGCTTCTACCTAATTTTAGTATGCTTGAGATGAATTTTGACTGGTTATTCTGGGAGTCATCAATGATATAAATATACCAGCTTAATCTATGATACTCTCATATCTTTGCAAAAGATTCTGAGTTTAGGGAATCACGTACCACTACTTCTTGCCTTCTATCTGTCCTGCTTATCTCTTTTTCAAGTGGTGCAGGCAAATAAGGCTTTGGGAGCTGCTGCATCTTGGACCCTCTCCCTCTCCCTGCTCCCTAAGCTGTGAAGGATATACAATAGCACATATTCTGTCATTTGATGTTGGAATGCATGGTGTCATGTAATATATAATACATATATTTCCTTTCTGGTAATGTGTATGTTTCAGATGCCCTGAAAGAAGGAGCTTGGAGCTCTTTGCCAGTGCAGTTGGAGTGAGGTTGTGAGAAATGGGGAAATGAGAGGAATGCACCAGAAAAATGGTGCTATGCTTGAGTGAGTAAGCCATTGCTTCTTAAGTGCCTTTGCTCCCTAGTGCTACAAATTGCCTTGATATTTGATTGATGTCACATATCAAGACAAATCAAGCTATGTGATGCAGAGATGATGCAGAGGAAAGGCAAGGATATGCATTGGGGGAAAAAATACCTCTAAAGCAGGAGATTTGATTAAGGGAATTTCAGCACTACAAACACAGCTTTGTTTCTAATTATACTTTTTCCTTGCAATCCGTTACCCATCCTTTAGGCATGTACTGCAGTTTCTTTTCAGCTCTTTCTTCCTTTCCTGCAATTGCTGTCCTTTCCTGGTAATCTGATGAGAAATTCTATATGGGGAAGGATGTGATGAAATAAACCCTCCTCCCCAAGTAACAGCATCTTTCTTGGCAGAATCTGAAGTTTTTGCAAGTGGACTGTGTTCCTTCACACCTCCTGTGCTTTTCTTTTTCAAATCACATAACTTCCTGCATGAGGTAACCTTTTCTATCTTGAGCTGTCTCTCTCTCTTGCCTGCTCTCCCTCTGGCTTGCTTTTCAGTCAGTGTTGCTCTTTGGGTCCCTTGCTCAGTGATGAATGAGTTTCATTCATCTTTCTTTTGGGGGCTCTGAGAAAAGCTTTAGACTTTGCCTGCTCCCATTTTTTCGCCTGGCTATTCATTTCCATGGCAATGGAGAAAGGAGGGGGATGGCAGAGTGGGTGGCAGTGGGGCCAGAGGTCAAGAGTGGTCACTTTCTGAATTAAAGCTTTGAATTCCATTAAAGGTGACATGTTGTAACCTGGAGTAACTCTCCAAGAACTTGGCTGTCAAAGTCATCAGAGCAAAGGGAGAGGGAGGCAGGAGAAAGAGAGATCAGAGGAGGAGGAACCCAAGAGCTTGGAGTTGCTGTCAGGATTACATCTGGTGACTTAATATAGGGGTAGTTCATTTGTGTTGTCATACGTTGTGCTTCAGTGAGGCTGAGCCCTGAAATCTGCAAGTGGATGGGGCATGTGAGGTAGAGAGGATTCCCTTCATCCTTTGATCAGCAAATGTAATCTTCTGACTAAGTAAACAACCCTTCTCCTCTGAGAAATAGGAGGGGGAATTGAGTATAGATAAGTATCTCAGCCACTTTGGGATTTTACTAGGTTATTTTTTCATTTCTTTCACAGAAGTGCCAGGAGGAGACTCAGCCAACAAAGATAAGGGATGTTTTCTTGGCATTGTACACATAGTCACAGAGACAAAGCCTGTGTCCCAGTAGACAGTGTGTGAAGCAGAGCAAAGTCTATCAGGCTGTTTCCAAACATCCAAATGTATTTTCACTTAAAAACATTAAATTTAGAAACTTGCCAGCCCTCTTTTAAAGACACAAAACCAAGGGAAAAACTGCTGAGTGTTGTCATTTGCAGATGCTTCTTCTCTGTACTCTGAATCATACTTGATACAAAGCCTTCAGCATCCAGGTCAAGTTTGGGATGTCTGGAAAGACTCAGTTCCTTCTCTCTCAGGGTACTCTACACTTCTTAGCAAGGTCTTTCCCATCATTATGGTTCCTTTGCCTATTTTACCATTCACTAGCATCCCTGAACTTCCTTGTGGCCCTATAACAAATGACTTAATATGTGTTGTGGTTTTTTTTCTTTGGCTCGAAAGTTGTGCTTTTTATTGCTGGAGGCTGTTAGGATTCTTTGCTGAAAAATTGTGACAGACTCTTGCTTATATTTACTTTTTATTATTATTTATTCCTTCATATTTAAAAACATAAATCCAGAATTCTGTAAAATAGCAGTCTTGAAGATTCCTTTTTTATTTTCCAAGTCCACATTTTCATAGGGTTTTTCCCCCCATGTATATAAGACAATGGTAGCCAATAATAGGTCTATCACAGTATGTCTAGTAAGCTGATGTATATTTTTTCTCTTTGGCATTTGTTCACTTTTTAAAAAAGCAACAAGGAAGGACTCGTAGCAAAAGTAAGACTGGATTTTTCAGATCAATTTTCACAAATTCTGCATCTTTGTGATGCAGTAAAAGTAAAAACTAGGGCTATATAAAGCAACCACAGGAGATAAAAATGAGGAATTAGGAAAGTCTTTAGAAAAGTTTGACATTCATGTGCATGGTTTTGTTTGTTTGTTTATTTTGGGTTTCAGGGATAGAGAAGATAGGGAAGGAATAATCTGATGTGCCAGAAATATCCTAAACTGAGAAGCAAAGGAGGAATAGACATTTGCATTACTGAATGAATGAAAGCTCTATCAGTCATATATAACTCCAGAGATGTTAAAAGCCCTTTAATCAGGGAGAGAATCGGCTGTAATATTTATTACTCCATGCTAAAGGAGAGACTGCCGAGAGAAACAGCTCTGACTTTGGAGACATGCTGCAGCTAATAATACAGGCAACTAAAGCAGTCAGGGAAAGGATCAAAACTGTAGGAACAGCCACTGGTTCAGAGGTGTGCAAACGTGGGCCAAGGAGACCTCAGAAATAGGGCAGAGACAAAGTGAGCGGAGAATAAAAGCATCATAGGTCTTTTTACATGAGAGGTAGAAGGAAGTAGTGGAGGGACTAAAGGTGGAGAGTTCCTTTGTTAGTAAGGAAGATATTGGCCTACTTCAGAAGACTCAATCTCATCTTGCTGGCACCCAAATAGGAGGGAAACTGCTGTTATATTTGCAATCATGGCATTTGATCAGTGGACTGTCTGTATGTGCAGGATAGTGACATTCATTGCAGCACGTTCTCAATGCAAGGGCACTGTGAACTGCCCCCACAGCTGCATTTGTACCACATACACAGGCTGGTAAACTGGGGCCATTCTCTTTTCCTCCTTAAGAGATTTGGCTCTTTTCTTAATCTGCTTTTGCTGCTGAGATGTTTGTTTGAAACAAATCTGCTCTAGCAGGACTTTCAGTTCTGTTAGTCCTCTAGTCCTTTCACCTGAAACAGAATATACAAGAAATGAAGACAATGGAAGGAAGCATAGAGATTTGATTTACCTGTTCTGCTATGCTTGATCTTACTTTTCTGGAATGACTTTCCTTCTTGAGACAGCCCTTGGGGTTTTTTTTACCCTGAGGGGTGTTGCCTTGCTTAATCTTCCTACTTTTTTTTTTTTTTGTATTTTCACACCTACTTGCAAAACATTCTTCCCCTCCCTAGAGCAAACCCACCTGTTAATGTTGACTCTGCTTAAAAAAAGTCTTTACTAGGAGTAATCACAAAGTTGACCTCTTTAATCCGCGTGTTATCTGAGTAGGAGTATTCTGCCTTGCAGAGGCTTTAATAGGGCTGATGAAAGCACAACCCATTCCCCTCTTCTGTGGGGCCATTCTGAGAATGAGAATGCAGACATACAGCACTGCATAAAGTGTAGCTCTTATGCCTGCCATGTTATGGCCTATCTTGCTGAAGAACAGATGTGACAAATCATTAAACCATGGGACTTTTGCCTCCCTCACCTGTAGGGTCTTGACTGTAAGACTTGCACATGTTAGTTTGGATGCCAGCCAGTGAGTTGGATGCTCCAGGGCTTGCAGAGGAAAACCCCACACCACATGAAGTGAATTTGATCAGGTCAGTGAGTGTCCAGCCTTGTATAAAACCAAACCTGTTGCTGGTGTAAGGTGTAAGAGAGACTGTGGATCACTTCCTGACCGAGTGCTGGCACAGGTTGCCCAAAGAGGTTATGGAGTCTCCAACCTTAGAAAGATTCAAAAACCATTTGCACCCAGTCTTAGGCAACTGGCTCTAGGTGACCCTGCTTGAGCATGGAGGTTGGGCAAGGCGACTTACAGAGGTCCTTTCCAACCTCAACCATTCTGTGATTCCTATACTGGCTGATTCTGTGACTCCTGAACATTTTGTCTTGTTCAGGCTTGTTACCTCATCTCTGTCCTTCTGTTGGTCAGTTTGTATGCTATGGAACAGCAGTATATACTAGTAGAGGTTGTTGTTTTCTTTGGCCATGAAGCAGGGAAGCTGAAGTAGCCACGGGCTAGCTTTGTCACCAAGAGCTCTGTTTTTTCATTTCTAAGGTTTTTTCAGGGTAAGTAAAGAGGACGATGTAATCCTTGAGCGTTGTGAGGTAGTTACCTTAATCATCCAACCTTCTTTTGGCAGAAAGCTGCTTATAACAAGCCTATCCTGTGGCAGGGAGAGGGAGGAGGGGAGAGGAAATGGCACAGAGCAGCCTGGATAACAGATCTGGAAATAGGTGCTGGAAATCCCACTCTTCTGACAGAACTGCTGTCCTTAAATCCCTCAGCAGTCTCTGACTTATTTAAATGTTTATACACAGAGGAATCAAATTACTCTGATCTCTTAGCAGCTGGAAATCTGACATCTACCTGTAACCGTTTTCAGTTAAATCCTGTAGGCTTTATTAGTAATATCTTTTAAATTCTATGTTTCCATCTTTTGAAATCTTGCAGGGTGTTTTTCTTTAAAGTCTAGCCCTAATTAAGTTCCAGCATAATTAAGCCATTGTGTTGGATTGAGAAGAGACTCTTTGGAAGGATTTATTTTTCTCCATTTCCTTTTGAGTTTCTAAAAATGTCAGGAAACAGAAACTTGTTAACCTTCTCTCTGGGTGTTTGAAGAACCTCTGCAGGCCCTGTGTCTTCAGCAGAGTTGGTTGGACTGAAGTTCATATTCAGTTGCTTTCTGTATCAGCCTTCCTCCTCAATGCACAGCCTGCTTGCTGCTGTGTCTCCTGGCCCGTTCCATTCCTGATTGTAGTCTTCCAAGTCCTTTTTCATCCCATCTGTTTTAAACCTTTGCCATCTGTGACACAGTCCTCTACCCTGAAAGTTTTTGGAGTCCTTTCCTTGGGTGACAAAGCTGGAACTGTTTGTTTCTCTGCTCATTGCGTGTGACATACAGCTTTTCTCCTATCTCCTGTCAGCTTTTGAAGGCTGTTTCTCATAATGTGCATACATAACATGTATAGGCAACATCTGTAAAAGCCTTATTTTATCATTTTGTTTCCTTGGGAACCACTTAGCTATAGCACAGAGTCGCCCTTCTACCTTCTCTGAACCACTGGAGCTGGCTGCCTTGGGATGGCCAAGATCCTGCATGCTACTGAAGCAAGGGTCCTATTGCTCTTGCTCTTCTGCAAATGTCTGCAATAATGCAACTATGGGGCATGACATGAAGAAAAGGACCTGGCAATATGCTTTGTGTATGATTCTTGGGAGAGGTCTGTAAAAACTGGCTGCTTCTTTCAGGTTCCAAAGTATGGATATGTTCTGTTCTGTCAGGTCCCAGGTGTAGAGAGTGGGAGTGCACTGTGCAGTCTACATGCTTACTTTTTTCCTATTTATGACTAGAGTAGAAGTGCCTTTTTTGCAGGTGGAGTGTGTGCTGAGACTTTACCTTGTATCTCTAGGAATGAATAAGACCCCAAGTGATAGGTCATGTGGTTGTGCAGAAATGCAGTGCTATAGTGTATATACTTTTTTAAAGTATATATAAAAATTATAAAGGATTAGTGGATAAGGGATACAGACAAATTTGAATCCAAATCCCTGTCTGCTGCTCACTGTCTTCATCGTGTCTATATCATGACTTTTCTCTTTGTTTTTTTTTTCTGGAAAACTGCAAAGTAGGCAGTTTTGTTGACTCTGAGAAGATCAAGCAAATAATTTCTGCTCTTCTTTGGTTTGTACTGTTGCAGCATGAGGGCAGATCAATGGAGTGAATCAGAAGCTGAATATTTGCCCTGACCTGTAAGAAAACATGGTCCCTGGGGTTGAGTGGGATGCTAGTAGAAGATATGCTGTCTTTATTCCCATCTGTTCCAAGGGCAGACTGCTGTGAAGACCAGCCCTGATATGGTGGTGAGGATGTGTTGCAGGTCTCTGTGCATTAGAGCATTATAGTAACTGGCAATGTTGCTCTAGGGATCTGGGAAGAGCATCAGACTAGCTGCTCTACAGAAGCTCTAATTTGCTCATCACTTTTGGCTGATGTGATTAGCAGTCAAGGCTAATTACCTGCAGGAATGCTCCCTCTTGCCTCACTGGATCCACACGTGAGGAAGCTGGTGTTATGATCCTTGGCAATATAAGCTGTTCTTCTTTCCATCATAGAAGAAGATATGAATATTAATGAAATGGAGACAGGGGAATGTTTCAGGATCAAGTATCTTCTTTCCTCAGCTTCTTTCTGTGTTCTGCTTTGTGTGATTTTTGTTTCTCCTATTGCTAGAATGGAGAAAAGCAGAAACGTTCTCAAGCAATTCTATATACATATACCCATTATACAAACAGCTATAAGTATGCTCTGTGCTAGCCCTTTTTACTATTGGTGAAGAAATGAGTGAAAGTAACTGACAAATAGATATATAATGCTTTTATTTCCTTGTAAGTAAGCATGAGGGATGGTAGAGAGGAAAGTTAATTGAAGTGGTCTGGAATTTCAAGCAAGCCTGAATTTGACTCTGCCTTTCTGCATACACACCTGTCAACTGCTCTTTATCAAACAGGGAGGCTCTCTTACCCAAAAGCTGAACTTCTTTTTTCTTAGCAAGAAGTAAAAATAAAAAGGGGCCAACAGGTTTCAGTATACCCTATAGATCACAAACCCTTCAGAAGGAAAAAGCCTAAGATGACTGGGCTGGTTTTGGGGTTTGATCCCTTGTCTCCCCTGCTGGAACACATTTAGAAAGTGCTTTCAGCCTTGTTGAACTTGTTTAGGAGTGGAATCAAGAATCATTAAGATTGATGTACAGGGAGAACTAAGAGCACATGACTAAAATCCTTACAGGGCTGCTGACTGAGTGCTAGCTTGGGTGTTGAAGATTGTGTGACTGCAGCAATATAAAAAGATAATGAGGTAAGATAGTGTATAATGAACCCTATGAAGGCAGTGATTTCCAATATTCTAGCTATTCAGGATAAAGCTGAGCTACATTTATATTTAGCTATATTTGAACTGCATTGCCATCTGAGACACTTTCAGCACTAACCGGGCTGTGGTACGGAGCAGATGTAAAAGAGATCCATGCTTTATGAATCTAGGTATTTCAAAAAACAGTAAGATCCTAAGTCCCTCAGGGCTTTATATCTGAGCACTTGCCTGGCTAACCCTATCAGCACAACAGTTACCAGAAAAAATCATGGAGTTTGTGGGATCTCAACCCTCGTTCATTAAGGACAGCAAGTTCACTTAATGTGGATTTTTACTTTTGAAAGCATGCAGCCTTTCAGAACTGAACATGTGAACCTGATCCCAGAGTGGATCCATTGAGTGTGGGTTTTTTGGTTTGGTGTGGTTGTTTGTTTGTTTGTTTTTTGTGAGTGTTTTTGTATTTTATTTTTGTTTGTAAAGAAACAAAAAGAGATAGAAAGAGAATGTGTGTGCCTGAAATTGTCCAGTACTTCAGGCTTTGTTTGTGAACAAAGCACTTTCCATCTCTGCTTTCTCTCGCCATGTAATGAACAATTAGCATAATTTCAGAAAGTTTCAACAGTGGAATGTTGTTCCTTGCTCTTTTATCAGCATTGCTCTTCCATCAGCATTGCTCTTCCATTTCTCAAATTTACTGAAGACTCATGGTGACAAGATCTGTCTGGATGTAAGCCAGTCTAAGGGTTTTCTTGTTTGAGCTTGGACTGTACTACCTTACTGCAGTTGAAACCTGGACTCAGTTCCTATAGGTATTTTTCTCTGATAAGGACTAAAAGAAAGTGTTAGAAAAGTTTAAATACCACTGCCTCTTTCAGGCAAGAGATTTTGAAATCCATCATTTTTTTCCCTGTCTCCTTGTTGGCAATAACTTCCAAATTCAGATATATGGTATAGCTGTAAAGAGAATAAACTATTTCCCCCCCTTCCTTATTAACAACATTTAACTCAACAGGAGGCTGCAATGTTGCCAGAGTCCTCCCACTCCAGTCCTGTCCTCCAGGGACTCTGCAAACAGCACTGGAATGTGCCATGACTTTTGGGACACCCACACCCTCAGAGAGAAAATAAGGATCAGCAGTTTGGTAGCTTTCTTGCATTGGTTTTCTGACACTGCTATTAAGAAGTATCAGGGATATATTGTCACTAACCTATTTGTGGCCATGTATAGCCTTGCAAAGTCTTTTTATTTTTCCCTGAGGATGTTTACCTGCAGACAGGTTCAAGACACAGCAGCGATCACATGGAAATTTTTTACTTTCTGATATATCATCACCAATTATTTGTGTTTTAAATTGGAAAACAGCTAATGTTGTAGAAAATATGCACTATATAATCATTCATGATGTATGATCTGCCTGAAGTTCAAGAACATAGTCCTAAGTAAAATTTGCTTTTGCAAATTACATTTTAAATAACAGTGTTTTTTCCATTTGACTCTTTGTGCTTTAAAATGTAAAGTAGGGAATGCACCTGAGTGTGACATCTTGAGTTTTATGTATTCCCTTGCACCTCTGACAGTTTTGCTGAACCATTTGCCTTATGACTTACTCCCTCAAACTGGATTGCTCATCTGCATCACTGGCCATACTGACTACTACTAACTCCAGAACCATTGGTATTTGGTGCTATTTTGGAATTCCTGCATGTTTAGGTGTCTGCCATCTTTACAAAACACATTTTATGACTTTGCTGGTTGGACAGTCACTGTTTCTGGTGAGTGTAAAATGTTAATTGATCATTCTGCCTACTTGTTTGCACAAGTATACATAAAGAAAAAAGCAGTGACAAAAAAAAAGGCTGATGCTGTAAATTGTGTTCTTTAATGCTTGCTTGGTCCATAAAATTCTATTTTGGCATCTAGGTAAACTTTGTATTTGAGAATTGAGTTCTGGATAATATGAACCTTATCATAATTTTTTTTAATATGTATTTAATTCTTATCTTGGATCTGTCACCTTTTTAGTACATTCTTCACATTTTCAGGTCCGAGTGCTTTCCTATGTAGTGACACAGACCTTTTATTACACTTAAGTTTCCTACTTTGCACAGTTTGTAAACTGAAGTTGCTAGATTATAAAATCTTCTTGATTTCTGGTGCTGACTTCTTCCAACAGATCAAAGAATATGTGGTTTGTTTTTTATTTTCATTTCACATGGCTGGGGTTGATAATTTTCATGTTAAACCCTAGCCATTGCTCTTGATTTAACAGTACAGGGAGAAAAGTAAGCAGGAAAAGGGCAAAGTTCTGTTTGATACTTTGGAAATGCAGCATTATGAAATGGTGAAATGCTATGGTGGCAAAACTTAATTAGCTGTGACATAAGAGAAAAGAAATCATGCCACTTAATTTTAGGAAGAAGCCTCCCACAAAAACTGCAGCTACTTTGCAGGGAGAAGCACGCTAGAGAATGCTTTTTAGACACTCTCATCAAGCAACAAAGCAAGAAAGTATCTTTAGAGACTGAGTTGTTTTAATACTGTTGTTATTATTAACAACACCACCCATGGGGAAAAGTGAGTTGCTTCCACTGCAACTAGTGCAGAACAGATACATAATGAAGGTGAATCCTAAGAAAACTAGGGATATAAGCAGCTGCATTTGCAGACTAGCTATTCTGAAGAGAATGTATGGCATGTATACATGAGTACATATGTTAAAATGAGACTGGAATGTGAGAATAAGGTATAGACTGTAAGAGAGAAAGAATGATGGGGAAAACAAAGTTTAAAAAAATCCAATAAAGGACTGTTTAGGAAGAGCAAGGGTAGACTAGGTTGGAAATTAGTATAAATGGGAAAGAGCTTTCTTTTTGCACTTTCTTGTTTTTCTGAAAGAGTATTTTGTTACCTCTGTTTCCCATATATTAGTCTGAATTAGCAGATGTCCTGATTCTCTGGATGTAGTCCCATTTTGCACAGCATCAAGCTACAAGGTGCAAAATGTCCTGCTGGGTCTTCTATATGCTCAGCAAGAATAATAGCTGAAGAAGTACAGAAGTGGGATTTGTTGTCTCTGTCTAGATCATAGGGTTGTAATTAGCCCACCACAGGCAGCTGTATTCAAATGTTTACACATATAAATATACCTATATATGTGTGTGCATGGTTCTGGTTATACCAAATGTCAATAAGCCAGCAAAAGATAAATGCTGAACAGCAAGAATAGACAAAAAGATTTGCCTCTGCATCTGCTTTGCCTTTCCTCATTCTTGTCATACTCATCCTACATGTGTCCGCACTGAGGTGGTCTCCATATTCATACTAAGGAAGAGACTTGAAATAGCACTTGACTTTTTATTAGGAGATACCCCAAAAGGAATTGGTGGCAGCAGGCTTTTGTCTAGTAGGAATGCTGTGTGCTGGGAAACACCTGGTTAGATGTGCTAGTCCTGTAAGATGGACAAGTCCTGTAGGTACCAGAATCATGGTGTGGGTTTAGCCAGAGTTCACCTAAAAGTCAGCCTTTACCGATTTACATGATGTGGATGTGACTGATACTGAAAATTCTGGAAAATAGGCACTTGGCACAGAGTTAATGGAGAAAGATAGAGTTACCTTTAATTGGAATTCCACACCTTCAAGATCTTCAACATGGAAGTGTGTGCCCGCCCCAAGGGATTACACCTTATATAGATTTTTATTGGTAATTAACATAGCCAACCCTGGCACTAGGTTTTCCAGTAGCCCACCCCCGATGCTCTTCAGCCTGGCCCCTCAGAGAAAGCCCACGTGGGGCTTGGCCCTCTTCTGCTGTTTTGTCTTCAGGCTATCTGCAGGTGGCTTCTTCAAAACATCATGTCCTTGGCAAGGCATGGGAAAGTCCAAGATAGTCTCTTAGGAACAGGCCTAGTGGCTTTTAATATGTGAACAATTCAGGAAGCTTCATATGTTTCTAATAAGCCTAGAAATCTACAGAATATACCCAAATCTTTAGGTAGCATGACTGTGCACTGATTCTGTTCAATGTTTGGATCTTTGTACTCTGGGGAATAGCCCATGATTGTTAGTGGACCAGACAAGGCATGAATGAGTCAACTGGCCCTGTCAAAACCAGAAATGTTTAATAATAAGCATTAATACAGTATTCCATTCCTTATTTAGTGGAAAGATATTCCCTTATGATAATTAGTACAGTGCTTGTTTAAAAACCATCCTTTCTAGCTCAGCCAGAGGCAACTTATGCATGAGTAGGCAGCTTAAAATCCAGCAGAGGGCAATGCTGTATTGCACCTATACAGTTATCACAGATGAGTCTACCTCAAGGATCTTTGAATTATCTTCCCTAATGAGAAATCATGTATTTAATTCATGATAGATTATACTGATTATACTAACCTTGTAGTTGGGGTTTTGCAATGGAATCTTTGAGTGTTTCTGAGGAAATCACTCCCATTGGTGGTAGATGTGTTGCTGATACAAGAATGGGCTGACTGCAGTAGCAAACAAAGACTTCAATTTAGAAGTCCTAAATACATATGTGGTTTTATCAAACTTTTTGGTTTTCTCCTGTTCCTACTTCCAAAACAAGTCATCAGTGACTTCCAGATCTTGCAAGCCAGTTTTTTCTAGGGAACCAGCCACCCTTATTAGGATGCAGGGCAGAGTTTCCATTTTCTGTGGTTTGCATATCTGATTATAATTGCAGAGAGCCAAGGAGAGGAGAGAGGGTGGAGTGAATGAGGATGTGCTTCACTAGTGCTTGTCTCTAGGACAGTAAGGATGTTATGATACTGAGGGATGATCCGTTGGAAGGGAAGGGATATAAATACGATGTAAAGCCTTACTAATTGGATCTGTGGGTGATACACCTTTTTGTATTTAAATGTTCATTTCTAGGGGCTGCCACTGTAACTACAGTAGAATCCAACTTACACAAAGAGAACAGAAGAGCAAGCAGCAGCCATCCTCGATGTGGCTCATGTATATATGCCACTACTCCTGCCCTTCCCAGGCACTGCATAAAGACTTCCAGCCTGGAGCCAATAAATTACTATGATGAATGACTTTTACACCTTTATTGTAAAGAATAGACAATCAAGAACAAGTTAAATATTAAGAGGTGTATGACAGTGGGTACTTGAGGGAGATGGCTGTAAGCCTTCTCAGTGGCACACCCAACAGTCTGGGGTTTATCTCTGGGCAAACTGATTTTCTAGCAATGACACTGACTTCAGTTACTTAAAATTCAAGGTCTGTAGCTGGTCACCTTGCTAATTTGGTATGTGTTAGTGGTGTCCTTGGTAATACAGACTGCCTGCTGCTTTCTAGGAGAACAGAGGTGCTTGGATCAATGTTATACAGGTAAGCAGCTTGACCTGTTTCCTCAGTATTCACCAACTCAGTTGGGAGAGCCATGAGTTATGCCATGGGAGCAGGGGCTGTCTTAAGTGCTGTCACTGCTTGGTACTAACTCCAATGGGAGCCTCAAGGTGGTTTTGGGCTTTGGACTCTTTCCCCTAAAAATCTAGCCTCAAAAGTAGGTATTAAAAATGGATGAGAAAATGAAATCTAGTTGTGCTGTAAACAACAGGCATATACATGCAAAGGAGGTGGAAGGCAAAAGGCTGCTGTCACATTTCTCTTCTAGCAAGCACCAAAGCCTCCAAGTGTTGTTTATAAAACAAGCCTCAAAATCCAGCTTTTCTGAAATCTGTAAGAGTGAAAATATAACTTGCAGCCAACAAAATTCTATTGTCTCTACTCTGTGGTAAAGTAAGTGCTTCAATTATGTTTTTTTTAAAGGACATTCGAACTGGGTCCCTGAATACCAAACCCAGCTGAGCAAGAATTCAAATGGCTGAGGCCTAAGCCCCTCATAATAAGGGTTTATTAAGGAAGCTCTAACAGAGCTGAACTGGAGGGGGCTGAATGGCCAAACTGAAATAATGGAATGCTTGTGGCAACCAGAAAATGATTGTTTATTGGCATAATCCCAGGATAAACTTTTTGCCAAGAGCACACAGTCTTTCTTTGCTGATTTTTTCGTATGGGGAAATACAGTACTGGATTTCTGCACGTAATAACAGTGGAGAAGATTGGAAAGAGAAGTGACATTTTGCATAAAACAGGGAAAAAAATGTACATCCCAAACAGTGTAAACAAAGTGATTCCTAGAGCTCCACTCATCAGGAGGCTCTAAAGAGACCACCTGGCTTTCAACTTTAGAAATATAGTCTGAAAAACATGGTTTAGGCTATGGAGACCTCTCACTTGAATCTCTAAGTATCCCTGAGTGCAGTATGCAGGGAATAGGAAAATTTGGAACTTTGTTCTAAAAATCCTGCCTTTGTGATGGTTGAAGTGCTTACGAGCGGCTTCTCTCACACATGAAAAAAGAACTCTCTTACAAGTCTGCTGAGAGACATGTTCTCAAGAAAATTCTGTTGAATCACACTTGGCAAATATTTTATTCACTGAGAAATGCAGTTTTGAGATGTAACTATATATGACCACAGATTAAGCCAGAAAAGATTATGGAGTTACCTCTGCTTGTGCAAGGAAGAAAAGAAGAGAGCATTTTAGCTTTTGGGGTTGGGAAAGACAGCCCTGAAGAAACTTTTTCATGTGTGAATTGTTACATTTTTATTTATGTGAATCTTGAATAAACTGAAAAATAGTCCTTGGGACATTTTGTTATTCTCAGCTGGCTATTTTTCTCTACACTAAGAATGATGGTCTTAAATTCCAACATGTTTAGTTTATTCCCCCCCTGCCTTGAGTATCCAGTTCTCCTGTTACCGCTAAGGGTAACAATGGGTCTGGTTCTCCCTCAGCTGTCCAAGTTTCTAGTTGTCTCCCTAAGAATTTCTGTCTCCTACTTGCACAATGAATACAGAGATCTCTGGCAGGTTCAAAATGAAGCCTATGGGAACAGTGTGAAACAGGTATTTGACTACCCACATTTTAAGAAGAGTTTCAGTTTTGCAGTGCATTGCATTACTGTTTAATAGTATAAATAACTGCTCTTTTATTCCCTTGTGTTCTTGTTTAATGTTCTCCCAATGCTAGAAGTTTTTCTCTGTTACAGAAGCACATATGGAATAGGATATGTGTCTGGTTATGGAAGGATGTGGCTTTCCTTAGAAACTTTCCTCTCCCAATAGTTTGGTGAATGCTATCTTCCAGTTTGGAGAGAGGACTTTGTTCATTTTTAATTAAAAAGAGTCTTGGCAGAAATATGTGATCTGACAGCCATAACATGCAGAATGACTCATAAGGAGATTCTCTTTAAAAATGTGTGTACAAGGATAAAGGAATGAAGAGGAGACATCATCCAGGATTAGAGAAGACAAGACTTAGAGGGGAAATTCAAAGAACAGAGTGAAATGGTGACCATCCAAAATACAGCCAGGATGTCAGATTACAAGAATTTTTAACTTGAATGGAGTTTCTTCATTTTTGTTTTTTTACCAATATTTTCTAGCAGATGAGGATCATGACAGAGAAGGCTAATCAGTCATGAACACACACTCCCACCCTGACCACGTGGATGAAAACAGGCTTTTAAAAAAATTGAATGTATTTTGACCTGTTGCATGGCTGGAAGGTAGGTGTAGCACAGTGCCTTTTTGGTACTACAGCAGCATGCAGACTTATTCTGGAGCTACCAAAATTTTGCTACAGTTCTGCAGCTCTGTATTGACTTCCAAAGAGGAAAGACTTTACAGAATATAGCCAAAGAGTTCAACAGTCTACTGGCTAAAAAGGCTGCTCTGAAATCTCATCTATGTATTGCACACTACAGCTTCACCCTCCGCAATCTGCATCAAATGGTGTAGCTACATTTTTTTTACCTCGGGTAGAAATAGAAATACAAAACTTACTGCAGAAAAGGTAAGTAACTGGAGCAGGGGCAATTCTGTCATCTTGGCCATATTTGAAAGTGGGATTTTCTGTCTAGGAAGTAAAGGTGCAAGACTAAAATTTTTGGGAAAATGTTCTCTCTCTGTCATGCACTTTTTTGGATAATTACAAGCAAGTTGGTTTATTTCTCTAAACCTCAGTTTTTATGCTGCCGAGTGAAGGGGATTGCACTTTCCTCTGACTTTCTTCTTTCTAGGGCAATCTCCTGTGGATGGAAGCACCACTTTGAGGTGGTGTCACAGTGTGTAGCTGTTCACCATCAGTCCCTGACACTGCTTCACTGCAGCTTTCATAGGGTGTTGCTTGTTACTAGCACTATGATCATGGTGAACACGGACCAGGCTCCCATACTTGTAAAGGGAGAGGCGCTGCAACCCAACCCATTTCCTGCTACCATTAAAAGCCACAGTGATTATCCTTTTGTGAATTCAAGGCAGGGTCCATCCAGAGTGGTTGTTAAATTGCACTGGAATAAGAGAGGCAGTTCTTAAAGCCCTAGTTAAGTAGGAAAGGCTGCGAAATACCTGGAAGAAGGTTGTAGCGAGGTGGATGTCAGTCTCTTTTCCCAGGTAACAAGCGATTGGACAAGAAGAAATGGCCTCAGGTTCCACCAGGGAAGGTTTAGATTGAACATTCAGAAATATTTCTTCACTGAAAGGATTGTCAAGGACTGGAACAGGCTGCCCAGGGTAGTGGTTTGGTCACCTTTCCTGGAGGTGTTTAAAAGACTGTAGATGCGGTGCTTAGTGACATCATTTAGTGGTGGACTTAGTGTTCGGTTTATGATTGGACTCAATGATATTAAAAGTCTTTTCCAACCTAAATGATTCTATGAATATCAATTGCAGAAAAAGTCTGGGCTCTTCTCTTTCTTGTCTGACTGGCATCACACTGCAGGACATATGTGCCTTGGAGATGCCATTTACTTTCTGACTGTCAAAGAGGAGATAACATGTTGTACAACTGCTGCCCTCTGCTCACTAACTGCTTTGGAAGGAGATTAATTTAAAAACACATCTTAGCCCTGTGTTACAATGTGGCCAAACCATGAATTTCATTTGTACATCAAGTATGTTTCAACTGAATTTTTTCCTCATTCATTTTTGTGTAGGTGTTCCAGGGCCCTCAGATCTGTCACTGGAAGGAAAGAGATATTTTCTTTGGGGGAGGGGGGAAAATGCAGTCCCTCAAAAGGATGAATAGAGAGCTTAGGTGAAAGGCCATGTGCTTTCAGCTTTAATAGGTTTCTGACTGAACTGCATATATTGGAGTACCATCCGAATAGACAGCAAATGAGACAGGGAGGCATAGTAAGTAAAGGAAATAAAATGGCTATTTTCTTTAGGAGTATAGAGTATTGCCCAGAGTCTGACTGAAGGTAAAAAAAAAAGTCTCCAAGCTGACAGTCAACTCAGGCAAATCAAAACTTAGTATATGACCAAATTTGATTACTTTTAAGGAAAGATAGTTACCCAAGACAAAGGGATTCTGCTGTGTTTTGCAGCTTTCCCTCAAAATTGTGCTGAGCCACTGGGAGCTGCACAGTCTTGGTGCTTCTCTCTGCTTGAGGGACTCTTCACCCTGCTCAAAGCCTGGAACCATGGAGGCATGAGAACCAGGAAAGCAGAGCAAGCTCCAGCTGATGCTGGATAATAAAATTACACTCCCTTCACGTAATCATTTTTATTATAGGTTTCTCAGTGAAGAAGGCTAGTGCTATTATCCTTATTTCATAGGAGAAGCGAGCACAGTGACAGATGCTGTGATTTGCCTGTTGCCATTGAGCTGAAAATGGAGCTGAGGGAGAAGAAAAAGAAAATGAGAATAGTGTGGAGGCATCTGCCTGGCTTGTACCAGTACAGCTGTTCATTATGAAAATCATGTCACAGCTTAAACAGCTCTCAAATCATGATGCATTCACAATAATGGTATGACCACTGGAGCTGTGGTGACATCAGTGTGTATCTGCACACAGTTTTTGTCCTCATACTAGTAGTAATAATCTTTGGCTGTGGACCTAATTAGAAAAATAGTTATAGGCATTGAGTGCTCCTTTTTCCCCCTGGCTGTGATACCCTCAGGATCTTGTTACAACTGCAGCAGTCAAGAAAATGAGACTTCATAAATTTATTCTATTTCAATAAGTGCACTTATAATAGTGAAGAAAACTTTCTCTTGGCCAGAGAGAGACGACGAGAGACTCTTCTCTTCTTAGCAAGTGAATGGGAATATATTACTTCTTACTCTAATGTTTTCAGAAGGTATCCAAATTAATCTCTGGTAGATAAAAATGCGTTAGCTAGCCAGGAAGATGTCTTCTGCATGCCTTATACCAGAAGACTGTTTTACAGTATTTATTTGTCCTGTTGTGTCATGGTGGCTGAGTAGCAGAGATCTGGTCACTTGTCAGAGACATTGCAAAAGCATGAAAAAATACTTTGTGTTTTATGATCTCAGGCAACTAGAATATCATTAGGTAGAACAAAGACACTAGCCAGTTTGGAGGGGGAAAGGAGGCAGAAACAGTAACTGTACTAAGAGCTTGTTTTCCCCTAGACAGGCATCTTTTGTCCCTCTGCCATTATCAAGTAATTATATCTTTTGCAGTGGAGGAGCAGAGCTGGAAGAATAGAGAGAGAATTTACCAGTAGTTGTGGCTGGGGAAACTCATGACACAACATGTGGATTCTCCAGGAGAGACAAATGGATGCAGAGAGTTGAGTCAGCAGCTTGGCCTCACTGTTGCTGAAATTAAAATAGTTGGGAAGAATGGAGGAGAGTGTCCTGTGTTCTCCCTGGTGATCAGATCCAGGACTGTTAAATCTTGTCTTCAGTCTTGAAGAAACAAAAGTGTAAAGAAACCCAGTATGGCTTTGTGGAAGAACAGGGAAGGAATAAAATCACAGTAATGGAAGGAACTTAAAATGTCTTTTTCAGTTAGGATCTGGAAGTACAGCAAAATGAACTGAAATATCAGTTGGTTTGGGCTTTTTATTATGATGTCGTTTTCTTGAGCCTCTCATCTAGAGCAGTGGGAGGGGAAGGTTAATAGCAGAGGCAGTTGCAGAAGTCAATATTAGTTATCACTTGAGAGCCCTGACTTGTTCAGACCCACCACAAGCAAAAGAGAGGAAGAAAATATGTGCATTGTGGGTGACAGCAAAATAAGAGCTGAGGGAAGAAGGAGAGAAAACTGATTTCAACAGTGATGTTTATTTCTACAATGTAGTTTCAAAGAGAATTTTTGAAGGCCTGGGCAAAGAAAATGATCTCTACAGTCTGTCTGGGGAACAACAGAAAATAGCAACCACTTCTTTTACATTTAATAAATATAATGCTTCTCTTGAGAGGACAGCACGGGGTTTTTTTTCACTGTTTTATTGATATGGTCATTTCTAAACATCAGTTTATGATACTGAATGGGGGTTTTTTGCAATTACAATGTTTTAAAAATACTAGGTATTTTCCCTAGACTTCATGAAAATAAAGTAATTCTTGTAAAATCTTGTGTTGGAAATTTGGAAAGAGAGAAGCATACTTTTTTTTTTTTAAATCCGATTTGGAGAGGCTTGGCCATCTTTGTTAGATATTTTAGTTCCCTGGCCGAAAGAGTTTGGAAAACAGAAAGAAATATTCTGTATCTATTTGTTTGGACTGGCCATTTTCTTGAATATTGACTCAGTTTAAATTATGCTCAGCACTAAAAGGCAGAATTTATGTACCCAGGAGTACCTGTTATCAACTTGAACTCTTAATTTATGTCTGGGGATATAGAAATATAAAATATCCACAGCACGTGTGTTTGCCTTAGCCTGATGTGAGAAAGAAACATGCAATCAACTATGCAGATATCAAAGATAAAGGGAACTGTTATCCACAACTTAATTGCTTCAGTTTATTTACTTCAACAAAGCAAGATGAAGCATGTTAATTGATCATTGCTTTTGACTTTTTGCTGTTTACATTTTAGTAATTTTCTTCAGTCATGCAATTCTTGGTTCCCTGCTTATTTTTATGACATTGGCATAACTTGCTGGCCTCTGATCATTTTTTTAGCCCTTGATGTCCATGTTGAAAAGAGAACATAAACTTGATCACATATTGAAAAATGTAGTCACTGAGCTGCATGCTGCAGTTTTTTGCAGTGAAGTGTTTGACTTGGGCTTATCAGAAGGGTCATTCTTTCCTTTTTAGCTAACTGCTTCTGGCTTGTTATTATGGGTACCCTGTGCAGTAGCTAAGCATAAAGGTTAGTTTTAAAAAAATAAAGTTTACCAAGTATATCAGCCTGCTAGAATTTTCTCCCTTCTTCCTGGCTGATTTGCAGTAATGAACAGATAGCTTTATTTGTATGTGTATGGCTAGGCTTCGCGAACGAAGATCCAGGGAGGGCTCCACCCACACTCCTCATCAGTGCTCCTTACAAGCGCGCTGAGAAAAAGAGGATAGCAGNTTAGATTTACCACTTTACTACTGAATAAATTGTTGCTTACCCAACTCCCTCCAGCACCAGCTCACCTGGGGAGCAATTGCCACTTCCCTAGCAGCTGCTGTTTGCCAACTTCCTGTCCCCTGTGTGGAGGGAGAGCATCTACATGGAGTGGCTCCTCTCCCCTCAACATGGAAGCAGGAGAAAGGGTGGAAAAGAAGTAGAACTGAGAAGTGCCTGTTAGCTGAAACTCCCTGATTCTCTGTCATTTTGCCAGACAGAGCAACCTGCCAGCTGCTCTCTGTTGTGCATGTTGGAACAGGGTCCTGGAGGCTGGTGTGGAGATGACAGCCCTGCTACACAGCCATCCTCCTTTGGCTGAAACGCAGGAAGCTTTTTTTTCTCAGTAGAATTTGGGGTTTCCTATACTGCTTTGGAATAAATTGTTAGCACACAGACTCAGTTGGCTGGTGTCTGCTGTTTGATGTTGCTGACACAGCTCCTAGAATTTCCTGACTATTTCACAAGAGAATACTGATTCCAGTCAGGGAAGTAAAAGGAGCAGGGAAAATGAGCACATAGATTTTTGCTTTGGGCATGATTGTAGTAGCTACAGGTCTCTGAATTAACATGGATGTTGTTTTTTTGGTTCCCTGACTAACCAGCCCATGTATCCCCTCCCACCCCCTGCACCACCCTGCCTCACCCGTAAGAGTAAAATATCATTTAATTACTTAATGCAACCAAATAAGAAAACTTGGTGTTTCACCATTAGTCTAGTAGGTTTTCTTTAATAAAATTGTTCTGAAACAACCATGTTAGAAATGAGATGAATGCATGTGTTTTCAAGTAGGGATGGTGTCATTTGGTTGAGCAATCAGTTGTTATAATTAAAGGTTCATTCTGTCCTTAAATCTTAGCTTACTTTTAGGCTGGGATCACTAAGGCTATGGTAGTAGCTCTGTTTGAAATGAACATAGCATTTCTTTGGTCCATTAAGGTACAACTAAATGATGAGCAGCAAGTTGGCTTAAGGCTTTGCGCTGTGAGGAGGATTTGAGGAACTTTACCCATAAGGAAGCATAGAGAGAGATATATGTAAAGTCTATGCCTACTTATTGCACTCAAGAAGGAAAAATAAGATGAATAAAGATTTAGCATTAGATAAAGAAACATTACAATGGCAAGGTAGGCAAGACAAAGAAATAAATTACCACTGTTTGAAAACTGCATTAGGGTGAAAAGCAGTTAAGGAAATGTTAGTACCTGGAAGACATTTGAGTGAGATCAGAGAGAAGTATCAGGTGCAGGTGGCCCGGGCAATGAATGAAGCTGGAAAGAGGTGTAGTACCTGCAGGTGGATATTATTAGGTCCAAATGTATGTTATTGGGTTAGCCCACACATATTTTGTGATGGTAATCATGGCTGGTAGACAGGACTTGAAGGTCCAGAAAAGACAGAAAACAGTACAAGTCATATAGCTTTAACAGAAATTAACAATACACTGTCAATGGATAAAAGCTGCTGGTTTGCATAAGGTAGGATTCATATGACTCAAAACTACTTTGGAGGAGTGTGGAAAAATATCTGCTGGTTTTGTAACAACCCCAAGTTGGATGTGAATTTAATTAGAAGCACTGGTGGTTTTAGACATGAGGAATATATCAGATCTCTCATTATAAAAAGATTTTTCTTTCCACATTCAGATCAGAAGGTAAATGATGCTAATAATAATAGGGGCTAATTATTTGTGCATGTGATTTCTTCACTACCTACCCTAGGACTATAAAAAGTTGATGCTATTTTAGCATTTAATTTAGTATGACCTTACTGCTCATCCTTAAAGTTCATCCTTAAAAATAACCACTTGTATCAAGTGTTAACCAGATGATTTGGTTTATATTATGTAGGATCATGAACATAAATGAAATTAAAGGTTTCAATTTTAATTTTGATCTTGAAGAAATTAAGTAAACTGGTGATGTGTGTTGGACCATTGCAAGATTTTTAATAAAGGATTGTTTCAAATCTCTTTATATCAAAATAAAAACTTATTACTTATACTGTTAACTTCAGTTTTACAGAGAAAACTGTGTTTCCATCTCAGAGTACTGTAAAAATGACACTTGACATTTCAGATTCATTAAGACTGTTGAACATGCATCAAATACTTCCTGCTGTTGTGTAACAGGAGCATAGCAAATATAATCTTCATGGAAAGAAGGGGAAAGAAACAGACCCAGATAACTGCAGACATGTTCATCTTCCCTCAATGAACTGCAAAACAACACATTTTGAATAAGAGAATAATTAAAGAAGTGGGGGTAAATGTTAAGTTTCATTAAATACAGTGTGTGTTTACTGAAAGGAGACTAATTTCTCAAACTAGCTCATTTAAAAACTGATTATATAGGTGTAACTAATCTGGGACTAATCAAACTGTAATTTATTAAAGTATTTGTTGTGGGGCTTGCTGAGAAATTATTCCTTCGAGCAGGAAAAAAGGATTAATGCAAAAGGTAGTTCCAATGTGGGTAAGGAGCTTAAAGAGAATTCAAAATGAGCAGTGCTGTGAAGAGGAATAATGGGCTGTAGAAATCTCTTCAATCCGCCTTTGGGATGTGTTCTATTTATTCATGATCATTGGATTATATTGGGTTTGTGTGGTGAGATTTTGGCAGTAGGGGAGGAGTTACAGTAGTGGTTTCTGTGGGAAGCTGCTAGAAGTTTTTCTGGCTCCAAGGCTGAGCCAGTCAGCAGTTGTTGTAGATAACATATTTAAGAAAGGGAAAAAAAGATTGATGAAAAACCTGTAGTGAAGAGAGGGGTGGAATGTAGGAGAAAACTCTGCAGATGGCGAGGTCAGTGAAGAAAGAGAGGGAGGAGGTGCTTCAGGCACCGGAGCAGAGATTCTCCTGCAGCCCATGATGAGGACTGTGGTGAGGAAGGCTGTCCCTCTGTAGCCCATGGAGGACTCCACACTGGAGCTGAAGAGCTGCAGCCCATGGGAAGGACTCACATTGGAGAAGTTCATGGAGGACTAGCTCCTGTGGGATGGACCCCAGTGCTGGAATATGGGAAGAATATGAGGAAGGAATGGCAGAAACAACTTGTGATGAACTGATCACAACCCCATTCTCTGTCCCAGCTTTGCCACTGGCAGGGAGGTAGAGAAATCAGGAGTAAAGCTGAGCCTGCAAAGAAGAGAAGGAAGGAGGGGACGGTGTTTTTAAGATTTGGGTATATTTCTCATTTTCCTATTCTAATTTGATGGTGACAAATTAAATTGATTTATTCCCCCCCCAGCTGAGTCTGTTTTGCCTATGACCGTAATTGGTGAGTGATCTACCCCTGTCTTTATCTCAACCTACAAGCCTTTGGTTATATTTTCTCCTCCCCATCCCACTTGGAGGGGTGGAGTGAGCAAGCAGCCTTCTGGTGCTTTGTTGCTAGCTGGTCTTAAACCACAACAGGGATGAAAATGATAGTGTACTAGCAGCTGGGAGTCATAGTTATACTCAAAATATTGTTTATGGGCAAAAAGGAGCCGTATATAATGACAAAAATTTATTGTTAGTTTGATTGAGATCTTAACAGTCTAATCCAAGATTCATTATTAGTGTAGATGTAATTATTACAGAAAACGAATATGTGTATGCAGATGTTTATAATAATAATACCACCACCACAGTTAGTTAAAATTTTTATACATACACTTGGATTCAACTGCTTTTCCTAATGCCATGCTGATCCTTCCCTGGGTCCTCTTGGCCCTAAGATTGGTGGTTTGGTTACAGTGGTGGGTGGGGATGGTTATGATGACTCGTCATCATCTAGGGTCCTCAACCAGGAGGATGTTCACATTGATGGTTTCTTCTTCCTCACTTTAATATCAACTTGAGGTTGTTGTCTATGTTTGCTAACATGCTTTTATACCTTTCTCTTTCTTCATTGGTCTGCAGATCCATGTTATATCCAAACTATAAATGGCGTCTCTTAGGTATGTTGGAAACTATTTCTGTGTTCTCTTTCTTTCTAATTTTGTCCGGTTCCAGATCTTCATTTCTTTATCTGGCCATGAGTGATGTGTTTATGGCTGGGAGTGTCTCCGTTGTCGAGCTTGTGCCCCATATTTTATGTCCCATAGCTGTACTTCCCTACACTGCATTCCATGTCTTCAGTTCTCAAGGCTTTTGCTAAGATATACCAGTTCTGTCTTGCTCTGTAGTTATAGAGTTATAAAACCCGGGTGGCTCCATAAAATGGCAAAGAAAGGTAAATCAAATTATCCATATCTGCCTTGTCAATTGGAAAAATTGCTGTTGTAGCTAAACCAAATGTGACAAAGCTGCAGACAGGTCAAGGAAAGCTCAGACAGAGCAAGCCTCAACAAGCATTAGTCCTGAGGCCTTGCAAACTCGCTACCCGTGGTCTGCCGTGAGTGATGGGGATACATACAGTATTGGAATACATGCAGGGTACTGGAAGAGCTGGAGGATATGGATAGTTTAAATCATGTGAGGAAACCTGATAGTTCAGAGTGGGAGATTACACTCCTATCAACTAATAATAAAATACTTGCTTCTATTATCTGGGACCTTGCCAGTTGCTTTGGAAAGAATAGACAAAGGGAAGGGCTTGTGAGTAATAGTTATTAACAGCAAAAAAGCCACCTGCAAAAGGCATATGTGATCCTAGGATGGGCTGCATATGCTAGCTTCAGTCAGGCTAAGAAAAAAGCCACTTGTTCACTGATAAAGTTTTATCTGATATTGTCTGGTTTGTTCTGGATGCTTGTGTTCAGGAAAAACTTATTCATATGTGAGAAATGGAGAACCTGTGTATGAGTGGATTGCATGAGTGCAGACCAGTGAGCATGACTTGCACTAACTGAGATCCAAAGGTCTAAGGAGCACAGCACAAAAGCACCTGGGCCATATTGGGCTGCCAACTTGGGTATGAAGGAAGCAAGCTGCATTTGAGGGTCTGAGGTTGGAGCTTTCTCTTGGTCTGTTAGACAAAGCCTGGCACTACATAAAAGTGTCTTTAGCATTTCTAGATCCGAATGAAAATGTCTGCATGCCACTGTGCTATGCCATGTAGATACTGGTTTGGGTCTCTGGTAGAGCTGGGATTTGTGTGCTGCAGTCCATAGGATAGGTATTTTCTAAAGGAGTTTGTACACATAGTCATGTGGACTGTACTCATCACAGCAAATGAATGATTTAATGAATCAGGTTCAGGAGAGATGAGAGAGATGGATGTGATTGTAGAATCCTGTCGAGGGCAATGAGGGCTTTGGAGTGAGAGGCTCAAGCTCCACTCAAGGTCTTTTAAACTGTTGCCATAGCATCCATTCTGTGTGACTCTCTTTCTGGTGCTCAACATGCAATTGAACCCATGGATGGATGGTTGATGAACTCATTAATTTTCTGATTGCCTGCCATTTTTTAATTTTCCTTTCATTTTTCTACTCCCAAGCAGAGATTGACTGTGAAATCAACTGTAAGATTGAAGTAATTCCTCTGCCTCATTTTTGTTGGGAGAACCACTTTCTACGGTGTATCTCAACTGGGCTTCACTTTTCACCTCATTACACACTTCATGTTTTCTTAACACTCTCTGGTTTAGTCTTTAACCATCATTAACTACTTCTCTCACTCCTGTTTGGTGCCCTTTTCATGATTACTCACTCTTTTTCTGATCATGTTCAAGCTTACAACTTAAACTGTTTCATGTTCTTGATCTCTCTCTTTACCTTTTCTATTTTCTGAAGTTTCCTGGTGCTCTCCCCATCCCAAATGTGTCTTTTCTTTCCTTCACTTTTATTTTTGTCTCTTCCTATTGGTGTAAATACTACTGCCATTTGTTTAAATGCTGCTGTCTTGCTCTGTTTAGGAGCTGTCATACAGGATTTTAGAAATACTTTCTCTTATGACTCATGATTTAGTTGTTACCATTGGTGTAGATAGAAGGCTCATTATAAATATTGAAGTGTCAATGAGAAGTCCATTTTACACATGAAGAAACTTGGTTTTTTTCTTGCTATTAGCAACTGTTTTGGCAATTCTCTAAATCAAAGGCTGAACTGGAAATGATATCACAGAATCTAATGATAAGGAAAAAATTGTCACCTTCAAATCTTGGGACAAAAAAAACCAAAACAAAGTCAAATCCAGGCTTTTGAAAAAAAATAGAAAGTCATTTTCAGTTTTCAAGAACAAGTCCAGTCTGACAAGGTTTTCTCTTCATCAATCTTTTTAATGCTCAGATGAAATAATTGGAAGGAAAACTGAAAATGGAACTCAAATGATGACAGATAGGTGGGATTTTCTGGCCTTCTGAAAAAAAATCTAATATTTAATGGATACTATACATGATCTTTAGGGTCCCTTCCAACCTGGCCATTCTGTGATTCTATGATTGTTTGTAATTTTGTGGGAGCATCTGCCCTTGCTGATGTATCATGTGCCAAACAAATAAGCATTTTTCTGTTGCCATACTTGTGACATCAAATTCCAGGTGTTGGTGTGATGTGAGGCAAGGCCTCCATCTATACAACATGGCTTTTCACTTTTTGGTAATTAATAGCACAGGCACTTCAGGAAGCAGCCTGGCCCTCTCTGCCAGAGGGGTATACATGTATTTATCTGCAGGTTTAATGTTTGCCTGGGACAACTTGGCAAGTGTTTTGGCTGAAGGCAGATTTGCAGTCTTAGGAAAATATGCTACATTAAGGCTTCTGGAACATTTCAGGCTCCAAAACCCAACTATTTTCCCTGTCTGCTTTGCTGAAAATAGCGTCAATCAGACTTGAATTTGAGTCTCTGTCAACATAACATAAAACAGTTTCCCTAGAAGCAGTTAACCATGGCTCCTGGTGACTGCCAGTAGCCTCTGGGGTATGTGTGACCACATCCCAGGTCCCTAGGGTGGGCAACAAGGATGTAGGAGGGAGCCCCAAGCCCAGTGGGATGTCCCTTGTGTGCAGTAACATTCTGTGCATCAAGCCCACTAGTGCTGCCTTGCTTCAATTTCTCACACCCCCAGACAGCATGATGGGATGGTTTCTTGAGATTATGGAAGTGTTTGTCCCACTTTCTATATATGTTTCCACTCAACCACTTAAGTCCCTCTTTCAGTGAGGGATTCTGGTGAGTCCTTTGGAAGAGAGGAAGCAAGAAGACAAGTTGTAATGAAAATGGCATGTGAGGTGAGGTGCAGCGCTACTGATGGTAAAGTGAAAGGGACTGAGAGGGAAGTTTGGTGTCCTAACAGTATTGTATCTGCATTTGATTAAGGATAATCAATTTGAAGTATGCTGAATAAAAAGGCAGGTTGCATTTTTTTTAATTGCTTATTTTATTTATTTCACTTTCTGTAAAACATGAGAGGCTCTTGGTGGAACCATAGCAGAAGAAAGGAAAAAAACCAAACCCAAGCTCATGCAGGGCTCCTGGGCTATAGCCCTGGGCTCTGTTTGAGTTCACTGGAAACACTAGTGGTCCTTTCTTTGTGATAGGAAATGATACTTTTAAAGTAAACCAAACTGGTGCTAATGAATGTTCTTTCAGACATTTCAGTGCCACATCTCTTGCAGTCTTCATATGAACTTTATTCCAACAAAACTTTTAAAGTTTTCTCATCTGGCTTCTAGCATGATACTAAGGCTGGATACTTAAAGTCTCTGGGTTTGGGATTCCTATCCTGTTTTCCATGTCAATTACAATTAGGTTGCTTTTGAGCAAGAGGTTGCCAGCAGGGAATATTGAGGAGTGCCAAATTAAATCCGAATACATTTTGTTCTTTGTTCATGGTGAAAATGATTTCTCCACCAAGATTGCTGTGTTCAGCAAAATGAGACCATGTTGCCTCCAAACTCTCTGTAGCATCAGGCTAGTTGAGTTTTTAAGGCCAGCTTAGTGGCTAGCAGTGTTGACACCTCCTCAGAGACTGAAGAAACCTTCCCTCCAAGCAGTGTCTAGTTTGGGGTACCTGGCTACCTACTAGAGAAATGGGGAATGGGGAGGTGGCTTATTTTTAACATATGTTTATTATGGCCTTGATTTCCAACAGAAAAAGTCAAAATGAGACAATGCAAATTATAGCAAAGTGAAAGAGAAATATGTGTGTAAGCCACTGAGGTTATCCAGGTCTGGATGATTTTGGTGGTTGTCTAATAACTGATGCTTCATCCCCAAGCAAATGTTTTTAATATCTTTTCATATTTGAATATTTGCTTCCCAAATCCAGATTTTGGGTTAATTAACATGCTATGGATAGCCTGTAGCTATGTGTGCAAGTCCTGCCTCTGTGCCCATTTTGCATTTCAGGCAATTAGCTTAATTTATAATAGAAAGAGACACTAATTGGAGGGGGAGGAAAAGATATGTAGCAACATGCCAATGACAATTAAAATAATGCATCACATATTACCTATGTGAATTGCCACGAAGTAAGGTCTTCTCAGATGTCAGGTAAGCCTAGTGAGAACTCAAATCCTTGCAAGATGGACAGTGTAGCATTCTCTACTTCATATGAATGGGTAAGCTAAAACACAAAGTGTATATTACATTTAGTTTTACAAAATAAATCACAGCCAGAGGTTGGGAAAGAAGAGAGATGGTCCACCAAGACCCTTGATTCTCTGGTATGTTTTTGTAGAAGATGGGCAATAATTATGGAATTTTCTGTGGCAAAACTCATCCATAATATCAGTGATAATGATGAGAGATTTGGTACAGAGGCTGTAAAATAATTTTTAAAGATCTGTGTGTTCTCTATGGAATGGAGATAAGTGCCCATTCTGCCAATGGCTAATGACATTTGACCTGTCTGTGTCTTGTGACTCTGAAGCAGAGCTTCCCCAAAATGCTGTAGCAACAATGTAGATGGGGTCCCACTTTTTGCAGTCTAACCACACTTTTTTTTCTCCTCTCGTTTGTTCATCTCCAGAATGCCACAGCAACAACAGCAACGTCGAATGTTCGCAGCTGCTCTCCTGGCACTTGTTTTCGTTCTGGCAGCTGTGAGTACCACCGAGGCCGGCAAAAAAGAGAAACCAGGTAAAGTCCAGTGTGATTCAGAGTTAATCCCCCAGATAGATTGCATGTATGGAGAATGTCAAATGCTTCTGGTTTTGCTTTAAAATTCAGGTCTTTCATTAACCTTTTGACATACAGGGTAGGGATTTGTGACTGTGACATGTTGTGTTGGGTTAAATAGGAACATAGTTTCCTTGAAAGCTGGCAGCCTGACAGCTCCAGAGACTGGAGTCCTGAGTTTATCACAGGGTGGGTATTGCAAGGCAGCTTAAAACTTGCTTTGGCAATAGATTCATGCTTGACTTAGGAAGAACCAAACAGGAGTGATGAAAGGGCATTTATCATGTCGCTTGTTCAGTGTTGTATATGACAATGCTAGGCCAATGCTGTGTGATGTGGAAATCCTCCCACAAAGAACTGAACTAACTTGCTGCTGCAGATAGATAGCCAGACAGCCAGCAGTAATTGCTTTCTGTCAGGGGTGAACTCAGACCTCATTATAGGAGACAGGCCTGAGGTGGAAAATTCATATCTATCAAATCCAGTTTTGACATTTTTTTAAGGAGCACATCTTCTGGTGTTTTTCTTAAGGTCTTACTATTTACAGGCTACTTACACAGTGGTCAATATGACCTGGGAATCTATCAGAATTAGTGTTTCCATTTTAAAAGTGGTGTTTCTAACCATTATGGCTGTATAGAAATATGAGAATGTGTCAACATAAATATACAAGAGATAGAAGGAAAATAATTCTATATTAGGTTATTTAAAGTTGCTTGTAATGTTTAGTGGGCTTAACTAATTATTTTGTTGAATCTTGGATTTGGTAGCATTGCTGTCTTTTCTCATCAGACTTGTGTTTAAGGATTTAAATGAAATCATGATCCTTACTTTTGTCCCCGAGCAGCACAATCACTTGATTAGCAGCATTTTGTGTACACTTCTCTATGTAGCTTTTCATTGTCTTTGGAGTTTTAGTCATATTTTGACATAAAATGTGGCATGTTATAATGACAGCAAAGTTTGTATCACACAGCTGTTCCTTAGAGGTGCTCAAATCCTCTGCTACACAACGTGAACAAACATATTTCTGATCCGTATAGTATGTAGTGCTTCAGTTGGAACTGAAATATTTGCCTGCCACCATCTACAGGAGAGAAAGGGATGTCCTTTCTGAGTGAGCCCTCCTCTGTATTTTGGTCAGTGATCCTTGAGAATTTCTAGATGATTCTCCATTCTGAAGATTCCCTTGAGAATATTTAAGTGGACTAGTAGACATGGTGGTAGTAGGACCACCATTGCTTCTGAAGCAATTGTTTTACAAATACCTTCTTTATTCATCCTTTTAGGTGCTGTGAATGTTTAGTGTAGTTTAGGGAACTCTTCCACAGGCTGTAGGTACTGACTACTTCTATTGCTTGGGTTTGGTTCCTTGTCTTCATTCAGAGAAAAAGGCAAAGAAATCTGACTGTGGGGAATGGCAGTGGAGCGTCTGTGTGCCCACCAGTGGTGACTGTGGCCTGGGCACACGTGAGGGCACTCGCACCGGAGCTGAGTGCAAGCAAACCACCAAGACTCAGAAGTGTAAGATACCTTGCAACTGGAAGAAGCAATTTGGAGGTAAGCATTGCTCTCTCAAGGGATTTGCTATGTTTTTTACTGAAGTATGGAGCAGGAAGACTGTGTTTTCAGCTTAACTCTGCAAATGCCTTGGTGAAGAGGCTACTTCTATATTTCAAGTTCTTCAGAGATGGAACACGTAAGCTATCAGAGGGAAGCTTCTTCAGAGCAAAGCAGCTCTTCTGCTGAGAGTCCCTGTTAACCCACTTATTGTAAACTCAATCTACCAGCAGCATGCTGAAATCTGCTCTCCTGTGGTGTACAGCTCCGTTTCAGGCAGCAATGCAAGTGTTATGTGTGAATCTCTGCAGTGGTTACCACAGGCTTCATGTGACTTTGTGATTTGCAGCATGGAGCACGGGGGAATACCAGTGTGTGCAGTGAAAGGAGTGTATGAAGACCAGTGTATTTGGTCAATATTATTCATTTCAGAAGGTTTGTCTGTAATAGTTGAGAAAGATATGTCAGATCTCCCCTGGATAAGATCTCTGTCCAGGACTCAGATCTGATTACTCTGCAAACTTGTTTTTTTTTTCCTAGTAAACAGCTTGTATGGCTTTGACATCATCATTGTGACCTTACCAAGGCAATCAGTGCTGCAGTTTCAGACTTGACAAGTTCATAGTAGCACACACCTTCTTGAAACCTTTAGCATCACACAAATGGAGGAACGATCATATAGAATGTGAATGACATTTCCCACTGCTGCTGTTTGGGGTTTTTTTATTTATTGTGTATTTTCCTACTTGAATATATTTTCCTTTATATGAGAATGATACAATATCCATGCAAAAGCAAGAGGACTAAATCTTAGAATATTTTGTGGAAGAGACTGCAATTATCACTGCAGATCACCTTTATAGTTTGCTGGGGATTCCTTTCTTCCGTTTTGTTATCCTTTTGTCTACAAGCACTGAGTGTCTCTAGTATGCTATTCGTTTTGTAATAGTTTTGTATTCACACTCAATCATTCTATGCTAAATATTGCCATTTCTGTACTTGTTGCAGCGGAGTGCAAATACCAGTTCCAGGCCTGGGGAGAATGTGACTTGAATACTGCCTTGAAGACTCGAACTGGCAACCTAAAGAGAGCCCTTCATAATGCTGACTGCCAGAAGACTGTCACAATCTCAAAGCCCTGTGGGAAGCTTACCAAACCCAAACCTCAAGGTAAATTCCATTTGCTGGAAGTTGCACACTAGTTCATTAAATCAATGGGTTTGTGATGTCCCACATTCTTCAGTGGGAACTCAGTAGTATAGGAGATTGTACTACCATAGAAACATTTAGGTTGGAAAAAACCATTAAGAACATCAAGTCCAACCATTAACTTAGCACTGCCAAGCCCACCACTAAACCATATCCCTGAGCACCATATCTACATACCTTTTAAATACCTCCAGGGATGGTGACTTCCCCAGGCAGCCTATTCCAATGATTCTGCACTGCTCTTGTCTCTCAGTGGTCAGGCAGACAATATTCTTGAGTTTATATGCTCAAGGCAACAGACCAGTAGTAGCATGCAAAAATGTCCTTTGATAAAGACACCTCTTGGATACATTTTATTTGGTATTGAATAATGACTATTTGAAAAAAAGAAAAAGGACTGCTTTCTTTCTGGACAGGTAGTATTGAAGGGATGTTCTGCTCACTGCATGCTGAAATATGTGGATCTTCTGGGGTTGTATATTCTTTATTCAAAGACAGCAGGCAGAAGAGTGCAGAATGGATATGTCTTATTTAAATGTGAGTGACAGTGTAATTCCTAGTACACAGAAAGACATATCACCTGCATTTGTGTTTCCAGGTGTCCCTTAGACAAACTTTTCTTTCTAATCATTAAAGCCTTTTAATGTACTCTTCCATTGGAGTAGCAGGTGTTATGTGTGCAGGATGATTTATAGTAGGAGCTAAAGCTGTGAGATCTTGTTTGAGATACAGAACTAATGTGTTTTAAGTGGATTATACAACCTATGCTACCCTGGCATTTGTTTGCTTAAAACCAGCTAGGTAGGTTTAACACATTCCAGGCTCTGAATATGTGGATAATTATAAAAATAAATGTGATTAGCACTGACAGGTGCAGCTGGGACAAACAATTTTCAGATTATGGGTGGTGGTGGACCATTGACCTGAGGAATACCTGCAGGTGCCATGCTCTGCATGTGCAACCAGAGACATATCTGATGAGGCTGCAGATGCTTCCTCTGTGTATGTGCTTGCATCCAGCTCCTTTGCAGTCTGTACAGCTGTGACTGGTCTTCCTTGCACACCATCCATGGAGTTATCAGATAAGTGCTGAGTCTAGAACCTATGTATATAATGGCAGGCTGTGAAGCAGAAAGGATGCAACTAGCTTTTCAGAGACCATCGGACTTGGTTGAGTTGGTAGCAATAAATATCTTCATGTAGCAATGGAAGTGGCTAGGTGGGAATGCAGGAAGGGCTGTGAGCTGTGTGATTTTATTGTTTATAAATTTGTGGGGAAGGATAATTTGGTGGGGGTGGTATTTTTGAGGAAATTTCCATGCTTAAGTGACATTTGAGTTTATTGAATGAAGCTTCCTATTGTGCTGCCAGAAGGTTGCTGCTGCCTGAGCCACTAGTAGCACTCTGCCTTGTTCTGCTCCCACTAAGTCAGTATATTCTATCAATGGCTGTCAGAAGAATGGAGAGGGAGACAAAGCAGAGTGTTGATGCAGCATCATTTTGTGTGAACAATGCTGTTGGGTGGTACATGGTTACTTTCAAGTTACAGTTTTAAAGGCAGAGCTTGTGAACTCAATGGTTTGGAGTTAACTTTAGCTGCTTCTAGATATGATTGAGTTACAGCTGAGATTGAAACTCAGATTGGGAAGGACTGCAGTAAACACAGTTGTGTAGTTTGATGCAGTTAGGAAACCTGACTTCATTTGGTTTGAAGAAATAGGTAGAAGTGTAGATTTGTGATCATAACTGTTGGCAGAAATTCTGCTCTCCCGATGCGCGTTACAAATCTCAGAGCATCTTCCTGCATGCCACCTGCTTGTTCATCTGCTCTTGGCATTAGTTGGTGCAGCACACATGGAAGTCACAACCTTGCAGCCTGCCTGCGACCTGAGCTGAAGATAAGGAATCCATATTGCAGATCTGTGGGTATAACTACATGGGAGCTACACCAGACAATGTGTTGGCAGCAGTAGGAGGAACTAGAGTAGGAAATTAGGTCAAGCAGATTAGTACTGTGAGAAATGTTGTGCCCTACTGAACTTTATTTCTGAATTAAAAATCTGAGTGCTGACGTGTTATCTGGAATAAGTTATTTGTTTTCTTCCTGAGGTGAAGGTAATTACAGATTGGAGTTAAGTCCCCACTCACATCTAAATAAAGGAAAGATCAAGCTATATTCAATCTATAATTAGAATAGGACCAAATTTAATTATTTGAAGATAAGTAACACCTAGATCATTGTCTGAGCACTTCATGGTGGAGTGACTATATCGGTGGACAGGGGAGGACTTCTGTAAAACCATTGGCAACGTACCCCACAACATCCTTCTCTCTAAACTGGAGAGATATGGCTTTAATAGGTGCACTGTTTGGTGGATAACCAATTTATTGGATGTTTGCATCATAAACTGGTGATCTAAGTGTTCTTATGGATTTGTTTTATCATTAGTCAGCACTCAGGATAAAGCCTTAAAATCTTTTTGAAGCACTTCTATTCTTTTATAAACTTAAAAAAAAAAAGAGTATTTTTTTCTTATTAGCAGTTCCTGTGTCTCAGTATTTTTAATTCTGAGCAGCTGACTAAGTATGGATTGTATTCTGCAACACTTTGGCATTTTGGAGCTCACTGCTTGCAAAAGAATTATTAGAGAAACTTTGCTGTAGATCCAGTTTAAGGGCAAGAGCAGATGATGAACCAGGAATTTGAATTTTTATCTGGATTTCTGATGAGCTCTTTTCTCCATAGCTTTGCTGAGATGTTTTCAGATTGGATGACTACAGCTTTGTCCTGGGCTGCTGTGCTAAAGTGTAGTTAACACAGAATGAAAACTGTTGTTTCTTCATCAATATTGTGCATTTGTACAGAGAGATTGTCAGCAACATGACAGTGATATCCCAGGCACCATGATTTGTGTATTTAGTACACAAATGAGGTCATGAGAAAGCCTGTCACAAAGGCTGGAAAGGATGAAAGGATAATTTTTATCACAAAATCCCAGCAGAGGCAGCCACCTCTCCTCTAGCACAAACAATTGCATAGTCTAATCAGTGTCTGCAGGGTGGGGGATGTTCAAAGTCTCCCTAAACTATCTTGACAGATGTGAAAGACTCAGGCACTTCTATCGAGTGCCTGCTCTAATGGCCAACTTGCACTGAAGAGCAGAAAAGGCTTCCGACGTGTTCCATCTGGCCTACTTCACAGCCACCCAAACCTGATTGATGGTTGTTGGGGTTCCAGCCAGCCAGAAAGGAAAAGAATGGAGTATTGTCAGGATTCAGGAAACATTTTGCTTTAACTGCTGAGAGAGGAGAAATTTATTTGTATTGAGCTGAGTTGCCTGGTAGGCTTTACTACTTTTTCACTCTTTCCATCACTTTCATTCTTTCTCTCTCTCTCCTCATAACTCTTGTACTTTTAGCTATTTGCTCTTCTGATTAAGATAAAATTAAACAGAATAAGCAGTATGCTTGCTCTTTCTGCAATGTACTCTTCATTTTTTGAATTATGCTCCTTTCTGTTAAATTTTTCACCTACCTTTATATAGCTCTTTTTAGTAAACTTCCCTTCACAACTTTGTAGTAATTTACAGCATATCTGAACGGTGAGTTACTTTATTCTGGCTCAGCTCAGTCCTTGCCACATAGGAAAACAATTCCCACTAAAGTTGGCAAATATTAACACTGCTTACACCACTGTTGTCTTTAATAATTGGAGTGGCCTCCAAGGCTCTGATTCTCCAACATGTAGTGTTTGGAAAGGTTTCTGACATGAAGGCAAGACCTACCTGAGTTGTTAATGGCTGTAATCTCTTTGTGTAATGCAGCTGAGGTGTAGCATTTGTGAGTCTAGCAGGGTGTCAGTGTAGTTCAGCACATGGTGTGAGCTGCTGCAGTGGAGGAAGGACTACACTCAGGTTTTAATAATTTCTTGTCATTTGAAGAGCTCTATTTATGTGTTCAGTGCAATATAAATAATCTGCACTACATTGTTTCTTTTCTCTAGCAGTCTTTACAGGTAGCAATTGTGTAATCCTCCCATCACTTCTGAGAGCTGAGGAAGTACAATTTAAAGAATAGTAGTAATTGAAAGTCAGAAAGGGTAAGTGGTTTTCCAGGTTTACACAGTATTAGTGGCAGGCATAGACACTCAGCTAGGAGCTGCTGACTCTTAGATCCATGTTCTGACTAGTAGCTGCTGCTCCCTTTTTTTCCTAGTCCACTATTAGGGTTATCAGAATATGATGATTTCCTTCACTGCCTGAACTCCACTCTTTAACTAGGGTCTCTGGTTTTGACAGTAGTAATCTCAGTGGACTTGAGACACTGTTTGACACTGGCTTACCTTCTGGCTTCCCTAGGAAGCTTGGTGTCAAAACACAAAGCTGGATTTCTGTTAACAAGCAGGTGTATTTCCATCCTTACTTTGGTGTCGGGAGCAGAAAGCAACATGTGGGTATTTTAGCATTGCAGTGGCAGCCTTGATTTCTACCTGCAGAGAGGACATCCTACTTACAGTGCACTTCCAGAACAGAAAGACTGTGCTTTGGCAGGATGGCTTGGCTACTGGCTTGTGCAAGGAACTGACAGTGATGCCTGAATGAATTTCTCAGCTGACAAGCAGCTACTTGTTGCTCAGACAAATGGGGTGAACTGATGAAAAGGATCACCTGTGGCCCACTCCACTTTGCATCTTGGGCAATCTACTTTTTCTGGGGTGCCCTCCCTCAACTTCACCCTTATGCAGCAACTAAATAGCTGCTTCTGAAAAGTAGCTGGAAGGGACACATGGGGAAAAGAAAGACTTGTTAGGACTGTGATTTTCTTTTGTTTGAAAGATGCTGGTGTCTCCTGTTTTGGCATCAGACTTATGCTGTATCTCCCTCTGTAGATTTCGGAATTCCCTGTCTTCAATGTAACTCATTAGTCATGCAGGCATGCAGCTAGTGTGATAATTAGTATTACAGGAGGCAGAATAATAGGATCTGCTCAAACTAATTAGATACAAAAATGAGGGATTTTCTCATATTAGGAAACAGCTGTGATAGTTAAATAAAAATCTGAAAGGCAAAACTGGGAGGTTTTTCCCTTGCTGTAAAGGATGAGGCAGGTTTATTAAAGAATGGGCTCTGGCACTGGCCAGGAGCCTGCAGTGAAATACAGTGATCTGAGCTGTGCAGGTTGGACACTGGCAGTGAATGCCTGGTGGGAGCAGCATAGCTAGCTGTTATTATTATTGCTATCATCATGATTATTTGTATTGCATGAGTGCCCAGAGGCCCCAGCTGAAAAAAGAGTGCCATTGTACTAAGCACTGCATAAACATTGTGGGAGGCAGTTTTGCCATGAATAATTTATGGCTTATGGAGCTGAAAAATGGGAAAACTAAGAGAAGAAACAGTGGTCCAGAAGGTTGAGTCTGGGTACTAAATGTTTGCTTGTCTAAGTGCCTGTGCTCCTTGCTAGTTTGAGGACAAGGCTTGTTATTTCAAGATGAATTAAAACTCAGTGGAAACTTTAGGCTGTGAGACACATCTCTGTGATTTGGTTCCTTGTGACTATAACATGAGGAAATGGGATTTTTTTTTTTTTCAATGGGAAGAAGAGTAAGCCATATAAGAAAATAAAACACAATGGTGGTAACAATGTGGACCAGCTTCAAGGTGCTAGTAAGCTGCCAGTGCAGGCCATAACTAATGAAGTTTGGGTGTCTTTTAATGGTGTTTTTTTCTGCTTCCATTTCCTTAAGTTTCTTGGAGGTTTTTATTGTAGCCTCCCTCGAGACTGCTTTTGTAACTTTGAAAAATTATACTGTTTGGATAAATAATTTGAATGCGTTGTCAGATCAGAACATAATCAGTCTGATTGACACAAGCCTGATTCCAGGGAACAGGAAATGCTTGTGACAGAGGGAGAAAGATATTAAAAAAAACAAACAACAAAACCCAAAAGTATTTTTGTTCTACAGCTTTCACAGGTGTTTTTGAAAAGGAAAAGGTTGGGTAAGTTTCATGGGAAACCTAGACCTCCATGTTTTCTCACCCCTGGCTGTATTTCAGATTTTTTTTTTTTTTGTATGCTACCCCAAAAGATGAAAAACTGAATGTGAGAAATGTTCTTCTTTAACTCTCTTGTGCCTGCAGGAGTTTCTTTTCGGTTTTAATGGAGACCTTTGTGGGTGAAAGTTTAAATAGCCTTGTGTGTGCCAATTCTGTTACATGCTCATTGTCTCACTTTCCTGGCTTGCAAGAGCCATCCAGCCTCCTTGGCATTACTCTGTACCCTTGAGCTGTGAAAACGCCTGAATCTGTGGGATTTGTTCTGATAAAAGATATGCCATCAGCAAATGTTTACACTCATTGCTTTTCTCAGCAGTGGAACAGAGAGAAAGCTCTGTTCCCTCCTTTCTGTCCTTTCCTTTTCTACTTTATTTCCTTTCCTTTCATGTTTTCTTTTTTCCCTCCTTTCTTTATCCCTCCATCTCATTTTCCACATCACCATCTCTCTATTTCTTCCATCTGTGCTTGCTGCAATTGTTTTGGAGGGGACTTTTCAGAGTGTGGAGCACTGATCAAAGCCAAGTGCCTGTCCCATGCCCTGGGGCTAGATCCTGTCTGGGACAGATGCAGAAAGCACAACTGAGAAATGCATGTGCCAAGTTTTCAAAACCTAACTAAATAAAATAGGGTCTCTATTCACAGTATATCACAAATAACTTTGTACTAAATAACTATATATAAAATATATGTATTTATTTATAATATAGATCTCAGTTTGACATATAAACTGCCCCAATGTGTGATCTTTTGCTCTCTAGCTATATGCCAAACTCCCAATGGATTATAGATCCTTTTTGTTTTCAGCAGCCTCCTACAGACACATGAATGCAGAGAGTACACTCAACGTGTCAGTCTGTGCCTGCACCTGTCTCACTGGCATTAAGAGGGATCTTGTGTACAGCATAGACAGAGGGCTGAAGAGCCAGCTGGGACTGGGTCCCTCCTGTGCTGAGCACAGAATATGACAAAGAACAGTAAGGAAGTCCATACCCTACAGAAGCAGCAGTACAAATGTACCAGAGGCAGCAACAGCAAATAGAAGAACAAAGTGAGCTACTTCTGGAAAGTGCTTTCCTGTTAGCAAGATCCCTTCAGCTGTCTCCAGTTGTAAACCAGGCTTTGCTTGAAAAGTTTATCCATTGCAGTCTTCTGATTTCACTCTTAGGACTCTGACATCTTTGAGGCACTTAACCCAGACATAAAGAAAATAAGATGAAACTTCCCTGGTCTTTGTCTTTGGGCAGTTGGGCCATCTAGCAAAATCAGAAAATGCACGTGGCTTTGTGGTCTTTTGTTGCCTTTCATCTAGGCAATTTTGAAACTATTTCTGCCAAGTATTTGAATGAAGGAAATCACCAAAATTAAACTATTCTGATGAAAATCCTTGTTCTAGTATGTTTATATTATCTCTCACAAAAAAAAGAGAAAGCACCCTTCATGTCCTGTAAATCTTTGGCTTTCTAAAATCAAGACTGCTTCCTTCCACATAGATTTTTTTTTTTTTTATCATCCCCAAAAATTCAGAAATTCCCTGCACCCAGTGGTGCCATTGCCCTGTACCACCATAGCAACCAGGTGCTTTGGACCATTTGCCCCAGTGAAAGGTAGAGCACCCTTTAGAAAACCTGCCTCCCTCTGTACTCAGTGGGACTGAGTGCTAGTTCCTAGGAAAAATGTGTCCTGAACACCTGGCATTGAAATTCGTCTCTCTAACCTTCCATCAGCGCAGCTTTTGCTATTCTGAATGATTTATATTGCTTTTGGGGAAAATGCTTGGCTTTTATATGCAGGAGTTCAGCAGTGCCATGAGTGAATTTTTACCTTCTTTTCAACAAATGAAAAATAAATACCTGCAAATCTTGGCTTGCCAAGCTTGGCTTCCATTAAAATGTAATTACCTCCCTTTTGCGCTGTATACATTAAGAGTGGCTTCAAATGGTGTGTGGCTCCTATTCAACATAATTGCTTTCTTTTGCTGCTTGCATACTTAAGAGTGAGGCTCCAGAATAAAGATGACAATTTAAAGAGGACTACTGCCATTCCAAAATGCATAGAGAAGGTTCTGCTTATGCAACTAATTTATTTGGTAAAATCCTCAGTGGAATTTTTGTTACCAGTCATCTTGGTCCCTGCAGAAGTGGGTCTGGTGCTGATCCATAGCCACAGAGCTTTTAGTCCTGTGAACAATTCTTAGGCTGTATTGGTTCCAGGAAAAATGCTTCACAGAAACTTAATTTCTGTCTCTCTATAGTCTCTGCTGTGCTGTGTTTTCTGGTGGTATCCGTGAGGATTTGCTCATGTTCCCAGTGAGAGCTGGGACCATTACAGCTGTCACCATTACAAGGTGAAATGTGATACAAGAGTACCTAACCCCCTTAATTCACATTCGATTTTAGGTCCCTCTGTGAATTTCCCTTATCTGCAGAACACCACACGACCCATACAACACAGTGAAAGTTACTACAGATGGTAGTGTAATGCACAAACTTCCACTTGTACCTTCACATTTTTCTCTTATTTACCCCAATTAATAAGAGAAGCAGATGCTCCCTTGTTCCTTCCCTGTCCTATCAGTACCAGCTGGCTGGACAGACCGTGCTCTAGTGACTTCAGGCCAAACTTCAGTTGCCTCTGAAGGGTACATAGGTGTTTGTCACAGACAAAGGGGGAAGGGTTGGCAGTGGAGACACTGAAGAAACAAGGGAGCTTTCTCACCACCCTCTGGAGTTGCTCTTAGATTTGGAGAAAGCCAAAGATTAACAATGAAACAGAAAGGAAGCAAGGGAGGGGTATGTGTGTGAGTAGTGTGTGCAAAGCTTTCTTCCAGCTCTCTACTGAGCCATGACCTGGTTTCTCTAGGAGCTGCCTGCTGTTTCCTTATTTTTGAAGCAAGTTCCTGAGACAATGTTTTGCATGCCAAACAGGGTCAGCTGCTCAGATAGGAAGGGTTCTGAACTGGACGTGCATCACTCTTTCCATCTTCTCTAGCACCTCAACCACTCTTTTTCCCCCCCTCCTTTTCCTTCTGTTTTCCCTTAACCTTGTTCAGAATAAGAAAACAAAATTAGTTCTTATGTGCATAGAGAAAGCAAAGGGAGCTTTCATGGATATTGGATGAAATTTATTGCATTGACTGCTAGATGCTAATATTTTTATGATTATTGTTATCTTGACAGAATCCAGGAAGAAGAAAAAGGAAGGCAAGAAACAAGAGAAGATGCTGGATTAATGGAGCCTACTTGGGCAATGTGAGAAAGGGACATCAATAAACATGATCATATAACAGTTTCATTTATACCTAGGCATTTTATCCTAAAATTATTTATAGCTTAATGGTACCATAGAAGGAAACAAACAAACACATAAAAAAATTCCTTTTTTTTATTACTTTAGTATTTTTAATGTATAACCTTTACAGCAATTTTAAGGAGTCTGTGATAAAGGACTCCAAACTCATTTAGAAAATTGTGTCTGTTGTATATTGAACAATGTAGAGGTTTTAAAAATGTTTTTTCTCAAGTCTTGCCATAGGTCTCAATCTGATAATTATTCCATGCAAGCAGAACCTGAACCTGTGTGGAGCCCTGCTGAAGCCAGTGGTGTCCTCTGTGAACATAGGAGTCTTAGCTGGATGCAATTATATTTAAGATTGGGACCTTTTATCTGAAAAATCCCAAGCTTGATTCTTAAGCTCTTGTTAGATCTGCATAACCGTATGAAATTATTTGTGTAAGGAAAGGATGGGGGCATTTTGCTGCAGATTTGCAGGCATAGAATTTTTCTGAATGTGCAGTGAATGTTCACTCCAAAATGCTGCAATCAGCAGGTGAAATCCTGTAGCACTCTTGTCCTTGGCCATATTGTGGATATTGGCAGTAAAAATCCTGAAATCTTTCAGCCATTGGATTTAGAAGAGTCCTAAGTTTTCACATTTTTTTCTAGCAGTGATTTTTCCAAGTGGAGTAACAGCAAAACTTTCTGGTTTTAAGCATATCAAAGCTAGTGGATGGTATTGTCCTTTCTTTTACCTACAAAAGATGAAAAATGCTTTTTGTTATTTGTTCAATTTTCCAGAAGGGAAGATATCATTTTCACAAAGATCTAGTTGAAAGTATTGTGATTCTGCCTGACCCAACTCCCTTTTGCATCAGTCAGAATCTTCCTGTTGATTTGAATTATAGATGGTTGAGAAATAGCATGTCTGGTGGGAAGTAACAGAAGAAATCTGTTTGGAAACCATCTCAGATTGGTCATATTTTTGACCAAAAGGGAGACAATTTGTGAGACTTGAAACCAATAGGAATGAAATTAATTTTGACTTTTCTCTTAGTTTAAGCAGAAGGAAAATATAAACCCAGTACCTTTTACTTTCTTCCATTTTTATATAAGGAAAAATACCTTGGAAAACTCAGTCAAAATGAAAATAGTTCTAGGGGAGTTCTGGGGGTATTTTTTAGTCATCTGCAGGTGGAAAAAAAAAAAAAAGAAAAATTATATCCAGCTGGTTTTCAGTTTGTTCAAGTTTACCTATTTTAAATTATATTAAGTCTTGAGAAAAGTCACAAATAAGAAAAGAGATCTGACAGAGGCCTGGTCTGTCCCCACGTGAAGGGTTGTTTAACAAACTAAACAACCAGCAGACCAGACTACTTAGAGAAAACACAGGAGATTTCAGTGCCCAAATTAATATAAAAATCATTGCTTTTAAATTCTACAGCATTTAACATTCAACAGCAAGCAATAAGCTGTGGCATTTGTGTAGGCTGCAGGCTTGCCTGCTAGTCAAGAGGAATGGTCTCCCTAGTACTGCTGCAGGTAGCCACTGACCTCAGCAAAGCTGCAGCAGGGTGTGTTCATCTGAATAAATCACATGGCTCTCTTGGGATTAACTTGTAGACAAGCAGAAAGTCTTTTTTCCAGACTAACATCACTCCCTTTTTCTCTGTAAAACATTTATAATGATTGCAGAGCCTTGATTTTTCTCATGTAGAGGGTATGGCTGACATGAACTCACAGGGAGGCAAGTCCTTCTGTAGAGGTTCCCAAACCCTTTTGAAGCCAGCTAGCCAAGGATGTGCATAGCTCAAAGTAGACTAGCCACACAATTATTTCCCAGACAACTTGGGTGTTTTGCAGTCCATGTTATTTTATCCTTGTTATTTTGACTATGCTGTTAGACATACCTGAGCCAGTGGTATAGTTAAAAATGTCCCCAACTTGTGGTGGATGTGCAATGACCAAATCCAAAATCATAGAGGCTCATATTTGGGTGGTTCTGGGTGCTATTTTGTTCATTCATGGTCTAATCAGGTCTACCTGTGCTTGTGCCTCAGACTTAAAATAATGGACTGGTAGGTCTGATTGAAAGCAAAGGGAGAAGGAAGCTTTTTCACTCACCAAAGTTTTGTCTGTCTAAATGCTGCATCAGTTCACTTGAAGTGGTTCAACTTTGAGTGCTAACACTGTTGCACCATTGTCTCACACTGGTTAATCTAGTCCATGTTTCATAGGTAGCTGGCTGCAGTTGGGAATGATGCTGAGACCAACAGTTTGAGTATCCTTTAGATGTGGCTTCTGATTTGCACCTCTGTGAGCAAGAAGAAAAACTCCCCTGTGGTTCCTTTGACACATTATGATTAACTGCCTGTCTGGCTTGTCACTGGAACATTCCTAAGGGTTTTTGAAGGAGGCCAGTCAAGTTCCTATGCTGGTGTTGGGCCTCTAGGAAGGGAGTTTACAGTAAACAAAGAAACAAACAAATAAATACCATGTTAGGACCAGAAGAAACCTCAGCAATCCTGGTAGCAAAGGGTGTGAAATATGAGAACACTTCCTCTGTACTACTTGGCCATATAGGTTTGGATAAATATTGTCATCTTATTGTTGACAGTAACTGGAGTTGTATCTGTGATGGTCTATAAACAATGAAGAAAATTTCCAAGAAAGCAGTAAGAAACATTTTGTGGAAACTCTAGCTATGAAAGAGGTGATAAAATAATTTGTGGCAGAATATAGAGGAAGATTGATTAGAATAGGTATGTCAGGTCAGCTCTGAAAGGAGATATCTGGTACCTAACAGGAGCAGTTGCTTCACTAGTGACATTATCAAGAAAGCAAGAGGCAAGGATCTGAACAAAATTTCTTTCCACCCCTATATTGCTCAGTTTCCCCTTGAATCATTCTGAAATTCTACTTATTTGCTTTCTAATCTTCTACCCTCCCTCCTTTGAGGGGGGCAGGTTTGTCTGACAGTGCTATGGGGGATAACTACTTCAAATTAAATGTATTTTGCCCTCTTGGTGCTATCCTGTTACAATGGAAAGTGACTTAGCATAGTTGTGTCACTTAGCTAGTTTGACTGACTGAATCTTGGTTCATGAATACCCTCTTTTGAGAAGTGGTTTCCATCTTCATTTGCTGCAGCTGTAATATGTTGTGGGGAGATGATAGAAATCCTCCAGTTGACAGCTTTTCTCTGAGGACTAAAATCTCTTAGAGAAGAGAGGGATGAGTTACTGAACATCAACTAAGGATGAATCAACATCCAGCCTCTAGATTCTACCAAGTTTAAACTTATGGGAATTTGTGTATAGCTTCCCTTCCTTCCTCTAAGTAGGCTGAGCCATTCTTTGAAGCAATTAGGCCTGTCCATGCCTTGATTCAAAACAATATTTGGGGACTGGAGCATTTCCTGACTTTGACATGTCCTTCAACAGAAGTACCCCTTTTTAAAAAGAATCATTGCTTCTCAGCCTGGCATATTTAACAGACTATTAAGTGCAGCAAAACTAGAGGGCAAGGCTGCAGGAAAGGAAAGCATTTGCTGTACATGCAGGTAGATACTCAGTTGTAAACTTCTGATTTGTATCTTCTAATTCTGTAATGACATTCTGGATTGTAGTGAAAGGAGAAAAAAAAGAGATGAAATTAAAGCATAGTAATTATAAAACATATCCACAGACAGTGTTGGAGTTCTTGTCAAGAAGAGACAGATAGGAAGTCAGGAGCGTTTTATACAAACTTCTTTTGCATGCTGCTGGAGTAGGGAAGGCAGGATTGCTGGCTGGCACATTTGTTTTTATGCTTTGCTTCATTTGTGCCTTAATGAAAACTAATCAAATGTAGAGCATTACAGAGAAGTCAAGTCCTGCTCCAACTTCAAAAGACCATGTCCAACAGGACACAACGTCAAAAGGAGACAATAGCATGTCTGTTTTTTCTGGTTTAGGCGAGTAAGTTATGATGATGTTGATAGGATAAAACACAATGTATTTCTTTGCCTTTGGGGTATGTCCTTCACCACTTGGCATGTGGCACTGGACAAATCAAGTGAAAAAACAGAGCATTAGGATGATCTAAGAGGAAATGTATACTTATGGAGACTGTTTATGGAAAAAAAAAACTATAAACCCCCTGAAATTAACCATGCTGCTAGCAGGGAGCATCTGAAGTTAAACATTGTGTAGAATTCCCATTTGTTTAATGAAATCCCTTAAGATATGAACTTTATCTGAGTTTCCTTATTCTAATGTCAGTGATGAGGGTGGGACAAAAGCCATCCCGACTTTCCCTCAGTCTAGCATCTGCAACAGCATTAACAATGTAAACCTGCCGCTTCTCTAAAGCAAAGTATTGATGAGGTACACCACTTTTAGATGACACAGTAGTCTTTCACATCTCCCAAATTCTTATAGGAAGGGCCAGCAGTATGACAATGGGGATAGGTATTTCATGCTCAATCTTTTTAAACCCTCTATGTCAGCATCTTCTGTGAACTTATAACTGTATTCTTTTCTTTGCAGGGACAGTTTATACCTGTTATCTGCCTTCCCACACACTTCCCTAATTTTACTAGTGCTTGTAGGTTTTCTATCCATTCTGCTAAGGCACTTTACCTCTCAGTCAGACTTCTGTAGGCATCTCCTTATCTTTAAATCACTCATTTTTGAGTGAGTTGCCTATGAAAAAACTGTACCTACAGTTCTTATTCCTTTACGTAAAAAAAACCTCAGTAACAAAGAAAACCCACAACAAAACTGAAAGCATATGTCCAATGTATCAATTTATTAATGAGATAAAACAGGGGCTCCTGAGTATTCCCATTTCAGAAGGTCATTCAAAGTCAAAGACTGTACAGAGGCTTTAGCCCCGAATTCTGGGATGTAAAGTTAGGAAAATGGATAGCCTCTGCAGGGCTGTCTTACTAATAGCCAATTTCATTCAATTAATTACACTGCTTGAACTCCCTCACTCTAATCTACCTGGCAACAAGACATATTTTACTTTTCTCATTAGGTCATTCATTACACTTTCCATATTATAATTACCTAGTCCATCTAGATTTTTACAGCTGAGGGAAATGACTCTGCTGAGGCAGAGTGTGTTGTGGTTGCTGAGGGCATGTGGAGAGGAGAGGCAGGCTAGTGCTGCTGCAGTGTGGAGCTAGAAACCACCTAGTGAGGGTGTCAGCATCAGACACAGCAGCTCTATAAGTACACATGCATACATAGTGCATATATAGTTATCCATACATGGGGAATGCATCCATAACTCAAACTGTGTCTCATAACCAGTGCTGCCATGTTTTCAGGCTGAAGTCAGAGTGAAAGATCTTTGTGGATCTTTCCACACAAGGATCCAAAAGTATATATGATGAAGAGCCAGCATATTAGTTTAATGATAGCTGTGTCCAAGAAAAATCCAAAACACATACCATTAAAATGGCCAATAGGTCTTAGTATTTGAGTGATGTTCTCTTCTGTCACACCAAGCACGTGGAAGGGCTTCGTTCAAAGCTTCAGAGTAGATGAACTGCTCCAGTTAGGTGTGATCATAGAAACTCAGGCAGAAAAAGGCTTTTTCTCTGCCAATAAAAAGTGAGAAAAATGGATAAAAAAGATGGAAAAAACAAAGTAAAACAGAAATCATTTTAATACTTGTAGTTTGGCTGTTAAAGAGGAAGAAGGAATGAAAGTCAAAATAACAAAATAAAGCCTGAATATCGTGTTCAATCTATTTCTGATTCTGTATATATCTATTAAACCAGTGCTATATGATATCTTCTCATGGGTTACTCTCCTTTTCCTGTTCCTTACTTTTTCCCAGTTTGTATATTGATTTTGTAAGCTAGCAATGTGTTACCTTTTCAATTTTTTTTTAAACTTTTCTGAAAGCCATATATTCATATTGTAGAATGAAAGCATTAATCCTGTAACATCCCTTAATGTTTCCCCTAGCTCTGTGGGATTGTGGGAGGCTCTAGCCAATGTATATGTTTACCAATTGTATCAACATAATTTGCTTGTTCTTAGTGGAGATAAAGAATTAAATAAACTAATCCACAGAGGCGTGGTGTTCTTCTTTGGTTGGGGAAACTCTAGGGGACTTCTGAAGTTTAAGTTAATTCCAATTACTTTTAGTGCTCTTTCTTTGTTGTACTAATTTCCCATCAGCTATAGATGTTGCTTGTCACAGAAACACTTTTCTTTGTAAATTCAGAAAAAGTTTTGTATGTAGAAAGAAATCTACTAGAAAATAATTCTAGCAGAAAACAGCTCTTTGGGTTGTGCAAATTGAAGTCTGTCTGTTCCAAATTCCTGACAAGAGTTCTGTAAAGCACCTGCTTCAGTATACATCATGTCAACCTGTATAATATTAACACAATGATGGTTTACAGGTAAGGAGTTTGATATTTTTATTACTTTATTTTTTTTAGATAAATACCAGCTAAGCAGTGGCAAAACCTCATTCCCAGTCCTGTCATGCTCAGCTGTTTAACAGTGACCTTAATGAGGGTGTGTGTTCAGTCAGAGATGATTAATCCTCAAGAGTAGAGTCAAGGAGTTAAATTACATTCATGGACTAAATAACATTATGCAGAAATTCAGGTAATGCTCATTGTATGTTAATTTCTTCTCTCTTTTTGTTCTTTCGTTATTCTTTTTTTCCTACATCTACTTGCTTTTCCAATTATTTCTGGTCGTGTTTCTGTATCCAACTATTAGTTAAAATGTTAGAATAATTAATTACTCCATACAAACCATTCCATCACTCACTGCCAAAAGAGGGAGATGCTTCATACTGTTTACAAGACTAGGAGATTTATACAGGCTTCTGAAACTGTTTGGAAGAAAGTGAAGCATTATAAGGTATGAAAACTGACAGTTCATTCTTCAGACCACTAATGGACTCAGCAACCTAAATCCTATCCTTGGAATGGAGACCAAGCAGTCACTATTGTTTAATTGCAAAAGAAAAAAATGAACTCTCTTTTAATGTGCTACTTAGCAGTTACATTTTTAGGTTACTGAACAATGGGAGAGTTTTAAGATGCTCCTCTTCTTCCATGGAAGATATCTGATCTCACCAATAAGCCTGAGCTTCCTGGGGATTGTGTCAAGTCATACTTATCTTCCTAAAGCTCCATCATGCAGAGCACATAGGTCTCTGTCCTTCCCACCTCTGTCCCCATGTGCTGATTAAGCTAGGAGCAGGCCTTGCAAAGAGCTCAGGCTCAATCAAGTGCTGATGGTGTTGCTCCAGGGTGCACAGTAGGCCTCAGTCTGGCCAAGTGCCTGCCTGGGGATGTGCTCGATGCAAACGGAATCTCCAGTGGCAAGAATGGACTGACTTTCACTTTCTTCTCAGAGTATTTATGGTGCAGGTAGTGGCACAAAGATGTAACACAGGGCAATGTTATCACTATTGGTATTTCTCCTTTTCTTTCTTCCTAGATTGCTTGCTTGCCTGCTTGCTTCCACCCTCTGCTTGGGCTCAGGCCACATACTGTTGACCCAGCACTCAAGGAGTAAGTGATGACCTGGGAAGGTTGTGTCCATGAGGTCTGCAATTGCATGGAGTCACTGTTGTAAATAGTCACCAAACTTCCATTGGGCTGGGAGTTTTGGGAAGAAATATTGAGGAGGAGAAGTTATTTTGGAAGATAGGAATAGAATCTGTGATGTAAAGATCAACACAACGAAAGACTAGATACTCGTGTCAGAGAAACACATCAAAAGGCCCAGGCTGAACTGCTAAAGAGTCCCATCCCCAAACCAAAATTACCTGGGCAGCTAATGGAACTGGCTGTAAGGAAAATCAGAAATTTCTTGTCTTCTGATAATATATACTAAAAAAGATTTATGGTGAGTTCAGGACGTGATTTTGGATATATTATGAATGTGAAGTGGCCCATTTTCAGCCTAAAGAAATGTCTTGAGGCTCCTGATATAATGTATAAATATCGTAAAATATATAATATTTCAGTCCTGTATCAGTTTACACAAGTGTTGTGCTTTATGTGCTGCAGGTAGTCCTACTGATTCAACAGGACACTTCCCAGTGCAAAAACCCAGGCAGTGGCAGGACCAGCTCTCCACTTATCCCTAGCTGGAAGTACATTTGCTCTCTGCTCTTGTCCTCCTTTGATGACAGGGGTCCTTCAAGCCACCTGCACAACTGAGTGTTGCAAAGGCAAAACATACACTGCCTCTGATAAAGCCTGTTTTATAAGTAGCTGGGTTTGAACTGAGCCTGTGTGTCATCACTGCTACTTGCTGTCTTATCAGGAAAGCTCCCTAAATAAGCCTCTGCTCTATCTACTAGCATGGGAAGAAAAAGACCAGTAAATTGTCTTTCAGTTCAGCATGTACCCAAAACGGTAAGTGCTCTGCAACCTTAACGTAAGGGTCACAATAAAGTGATACAATAAAGGCAGAATGACAAGCTCTGAGAGGAAGAAAAAGCAATGCAGAAGGTAGCCACCTTCCTGCTTTGCAGTATTTATACTATGGGTCACTGGAATAGATAGATTTCATCAAGGGAAATGTGAAACCACTCTAATTTTAAACCCAGAAACATACTTTCTTTGCTGCTGTTATGAGTAGCCATGACAACAACGTAACAGCTTTTACTGTTCTTTGTACTGTTTGTACTGTAGTGTAGTAATACACTCTCAGTTAACATCTTTGATTCAAAAACTTTTATGCAGTTGGTCAGTGCTAAGTACCCACCATCCTTGCGTGTGAAGTGGAAGGTTAATCTCAGAAGTTGTCCTTAGGCTCCCTCTGTAGTCAATGGAGCATGACGAGTCTATTCAGAAGGTGATTCAGAGTAGAGGGCTAATTTAGTAAATCTGAGAGATGTCCTGAAGGGTCTCTCTCTTCCCTAGCTATGGAGGGAGCTTAGGGAAATGAGGTGTGTTAGGCTGACCTGAGTTTCGCCTGGTTGTTTGCCCTCTTGTGAAGCTAGCAAGCTGCAACACTGAAGGCCAGCACTTCAAAGGGGTTTAGGAATTTTGAAAGTAAGGGGTCTTAACAGCTTTGATGACAGAGGCCAAAAAATAAAAGGCAAGTGGGTTAAGACCATGGATCATGGCAACAAGTGATGGGATCTGAAGTGCCAGCACCAATTTTTCTTGTTAGGGGGAGAGAGGATGTAGCATACCCTGAGTGGGACCAGGAGAGAGGTGAAAGAGGAGAGCTGGCTGCCTCCTCCTTGAGCCTGACATTGGTATTGAGGCAGAGGGGAGAGAAAGTCCCTGCTTTTGTTCACTTGTTTGCCTCAGCCAAGGGAGGGAGGGAGGCTGGGCGAGGGGCTTTGCCCCCACCAAGCTCCGGGTCCTTTGTGGCACACAGCAGGTGTGAGGGGAAGCTCTGCTCCCCGGATGAATGCGCATGTGGATGCGGATGCCCTCACTTCATTCATGGCCTCTCTGGGAACCAGAGCAAAGCCACATTTCTCAACAGCAGGCCAGTAATTCCTGGAAACAAGTGAGCCCAGGAAGGGGCCATGGAGTGAGAATGGAGATCGTTTGGGAATAGCTCTGCAGGACCACTGCTTATCTAGCATTACTCATTGACAGATTTAGGGCTTCATCCCACAAGGGGTTTAGCATCTCCCAAGAGACCTAAAACTGGTATCTTAACTACTTTTCTCTGTGAAAAGCTGATCTGGGAAAAAAAAAGAACGCTCTAAATTCTTCAGTTGAAAGGGGCTATGTAAACTTTTTTTAAAAAATTCACATCTGAGTTCTTTGCTTGCTCTCTCTCTGGCACAGGCAAGCTCTCGCCAGCCTCATGCTCTTCCCTCTGCATCCATATCAGTGGCCGCAATGACTCTGTGCCAAATGCCTGGCTCGTGGGAGCCTCTGCCAGGATAAAACCACATATTTAGATCTGTGCTTTCAGTGCCAGGTGGAAGGTGTGAATGTCAAAGAAAGGAGGCCTAAGGCTGTGGCTGGCAGGCTGTGTTGTTGATCCAGGGGCCAGCCACTGTCAGGGAGCTTCAGAAAAACAGAATTAAGCCATGATTTAGAGCCGATGGGTGAGGGCACTGAATTTGCCACATGCTTCCCAATATGTTCCAAGTTGATGCAGTTTCTGCCTCAGAGACAAATCATAGAATCATAGAATGATTTGGGTTGGAAGGGACCTCTGGAGGTCATCTAGTCCAGCCCCCCTGCAGTGGGCAGGTCCTATCCCAACAATCAGGTCATCTCTGAGAAGAAAGGCTCAACTTCCTTTCAAGTATAAGGTTTTGAGTGCAGTTTCAGCAATCTAGGTAATTAAAAAACAATCTTTTCTGTATCAGATACAGATTGTGAATTACTAGTCCTGCTATCAATAATTCTCATGCATTGCTATAATCTCTGCTGGTGCAGCATTTACTGTTCAGTTACAGCAATGCCACCTGTGGAGTGATTTTCTGAGTGAGATCAGATGAGACTTTCTAGAAACTCTGAAATGGGGATTCTGAAAGCAAATGCCTGCTTGAAATTTAAAACATCAGAGGTAAGATGGACAGGTTAAGCTGAAAGGAAATAGGAAATCATAAAGCAAATATGTCTTCCATCACAGTAATGTGTTTTGGGAAAAGCACTCAGTTTTCAGCATATGTAAGTTGGTCTGGCTGAGCCAGTGATGGAAGAAATTTTTTACTGAGCATAACCAAAGCCTTCAGACTGTGGGAAAGAACCAGGGAAAACAAGAGGAACATGATGCAACCTTAAAGGCAGTAGCAAGAGTAGTAAGCATACAAATTACTTTGTGCACATGTGAGCAGAGAAGTGGAAACCAAATTATATACACAGATTTATTCAAGCAATTTTGTCATCATACTGCAAAGTGTAGAGAATATACCTGGAGCACCACAGTAACATGGTCATTGGCTTTCAGAGCTGCTTTCCTTAGAAGTTACAGGCCTGATGACTAGCACACCAAATAAATGTATCTTTATAAGGTCACTGTTCCCTCAGTAAGGGATTTCCATCTGGAAAGTAACAACAATAAATCAAGGTTGTTAACAAGCTTCTTATACTTTATATGCTACATAACATTCCTGCAAGCTCTTGTCCTCCTGCCACACTAGTCTTAGTGGTAATGTTTTTGTACATTCTGCTATAAAAATGTCATCCTTTTGGGCTTTGGCTTACATTCCTCTTGGATATCTGAACCTGAGCCTTCTCTGCTGTGTGAAACTGGCCTGGCCTCTCTCCTATGAAATCAACAGGTCCTCTGGATCTCTTGACAGAATTAGAAAGTCCAGATTTTGGGGGATGATGGGAGATGAAAAAAGGGACAGGAAAAAGACAATATACACAAATTCCCACCAGAAACGGGTACAGCAGAAGATAATACTGTCTTTAAACCTGACAACACACCTTATGTGTGGAAAAAGAATGTGTGTAAGAATCAGAATTTTTATAATGCCAGCGATGTAATTTTGGAACTGACATCACAGCTTTCTATTTGTAAAAAAAAAAAAAGGGGGGGGGGGATCAAACC